>CM077176.1:43177259-43317259 GCA_039654105.1 Coreius guichenoti | reverse complement strand
TTCTCTGCTGGAAATTATTAAGCGTCTTTTTGTTATTTGTTCTTCTTCCTTAATTCTATAATATTCTTCTATAATTTGCTTTTTATTTTAACTAAATCATTGTCAAAAGAAAAAAAGGTCGCAAATGCATGTTTGTAGAAAAAAAATACGTTTTAATTTTGTATTTTAGTAAATGTTTAACACGTAATTGTCGTGACAACAAAAATCACATTTTAACACGATGGCACGAACTGCTTTAATTCGTGACATTGCAGTCATTAATTAAAACGATTCGGTCCCTGCATGTTTGTATTTTCGCGAAATCTTATTTTTTGCAATAATAATAATAATCACATGCAGTGTTTTATAAAAATACACTCCTTCCTCATATCTCTGTTATTCAGACTCAGTCTCTCATTACATTCATATTGCTACATTTATCAGTTTATACACATCTGCTACTTTATTGCATTTAATTTTTTTTACTAAACTATTGACATTTTACCACCAAATCGTTGTTTTTTAAACTCAGTCATAAGGTATGAGACGTTATAATGTCGTTCTTGAGTCTTTTAGGTGATTAATGTGTCATTATTTTCTGTCGCATGTGTACACTTGGGCTTCAGAAGTCGTTCTCTTGTGCTTTAATCTGTGAAACTATAATCAAAATGCATGTCAGAATTAAAGATCCTCTTGACTAAGTTTGAAGTGTAGCAAGCATTATGTCTAGAAGCAGCAGAAATATATATCAAAATGTTTATTTAAATAATAATAATAATAATAATAATAATATGATATATATAGAGTAAATATGTATGTAATTAATATAAACATTTTTGCCAGTTTTGCAACATACACAAGAATCACAGTAATTCAATAATCCTAACCCTAGGTGTGTGTATGGAGAAGGTGAGAGAGAGAAATTTACGAGAAACGAAAATGTAATGGCAAATTAAAGTGTAACATATAATATAATATTGAGAGATATTTCAGTTTCTGGCTGTTGATGTATGATCTGGATTGGACTGCATTTGAATAGCAACAGAAGTATTGATTGTTCCCCCATTACAGTCATCTAATGACACGATCGGTCACGCTGGGAGGATCTGACCGTGTGTCCAGCACAGCATTGTCTTACTCAAACGTTTTCCAGCGAGACGGTTTGAGTAACTTTGTCCTTTTCTTTAATGAGCGCAGTGGTCCTCTGTTTCTCTCTGCACAAGTCTTTAAACGCTCGTTTTCATTCTCTTTTGTTTGCCTGGCTTTTGAACAAACTCTTTTGTGTGGGAACTCAATGGTGTGCCAACAAGAAGCAGTCATTGTCCGTCCCGACCGGCACTCTATTCGTCCCAGAGGAGCTGCTTTGATACTGCATGCACTTAACCTTTGGCTGAACGGCACCATCATGGGTGGCCTGTAGATGTCAAGCTTTAAATGCAGTTTGTACAGATGTTCCCTTGACCTGAGGAAACTGGCTTACATATGTCCTATGATGTATCAATTATGATAATCTTACTGTCATCTTTCATCTCCATACAACCAAAGAGCTCCTTTCAAACTCTTCGTCCTGATGAGTTCATCTAACATGATTTACAACTTTTTTAAACAAAATACTAAATTACTATTATTTTTCTATTTAATATATATATATACATCATATACATCTTATGGAAAGTGTCATAATTAATCACACTTGAATTCTTTCCCTGTCTTTCATGTTTCCAAGGCCGCTGAGTTCATATTTTTGACAGCTTTGTAAAGCGTGTGAATGTGCAGTCGTTACGTCGAGCGGTTTTCCCTGAACTGAAATGACTGCTGTAATAACCATTTAATTTAGACAGTTATCATAAAACATTTTCACAGTGTTGGGATTTTATTATTCATTTACTGTACATCTTTTCAATGTAGATCATTTAATTATCTCTCAATTTTTTGTAATTTTCAATGCTCAAAATTTACATGAGGTCTATAGATAATGCATATTGATATGCCAGAGATGTTTAGCAAAATATGCCGGTTTAACCAGTCTTTTAATCCCAGTCCAGCTCTCAGTTAAATATGATATCAGAGCAATGCTAATACAAATTGTTAATATTTGTGTTGTACATCTGCATCCGTGACAAAAGCTCAGGTGTTGTAGTGGATATCGAGTCTTTACTGGGATATTAGAGCGAAAGTCTGTCCATGTCTCATTCATGCTCCTCGCTCTCGCTCATGTGTTTCATCACTGCGAGCGGATATGGCATGATGAACACTGAACAAGATTAATATTAGAAATGCATGCATTTCATTTGAAGTAATAGTAAGCAAATGCTGTAGGTTAAGTGCATTGTGTACAGTAGTTTATATGTGTGTGCTAGTGTACGAAAAATACTTTCAGCCATTTTGGCTTATCACAAAAAAGGTTTTATTTATTTATTATTTTTAATAAAAGGTACACAATTAGTTGCATTTAACACATTTGTGAATTTAGGAATTTTAGTTGTTTGCATGATACATCTTAAAATTAATTTTGAAATGGCGAAGAATGAGAAGTGTATTTACTCTATTTGTCTTTTTAACACTTTATATCATAAATACATTACAGTGTATAATATAACATCTGGTAGAATATAACAGATATATGATCCAACAGTGTTTTCAGTTGGCATATCAATATTTGCTCATTATACAGGAAATTCTGTATAATTTCAGTATATCTATATCAGTCTGTATTACTCATATAGAAAATTATACTTTTAGTTTGTCTTTGAAATAGACAGTATATGAATGTGTCATAGTTATCATTATTCTCTCTTAAATTAAAAAAAGCATTACTAATTAATTTTATTCCAGTCACTATCGACATAAAGGAAATACATCTCCTCCTTCTTCTTCTTCTTCTTCTTCTTCTTCTTATTGGGTTTATATTATCATAATTTCTTTGTTGTCAAATATATTTCTAAAACATTTGTCGTTATATGTATTCTTTGATTCTGTTATCTGTTTTAGAATGTAAGAAATAATTGAAAATTTTGAAAATATGCATCCATATTACAGAAGAACATAGACTATAATTGATCTGCTAAACATTATCAACCGCCGGGATGTTAAAAGAATAAATAAATAAATAAAAGGAAAAATCATTTTTTATTCCGCAAGGTCTAATAACAATTTAGACATGTTTAATTCAGCTTATAAAGTTAATTCTTCACAGTTGTCTGCATAACATAATTAACAAAATCTCAGACCCAACCCAAACTCTGCAGTCAAGCACTATTACCAGATAATAATTACCATAAAGCATGTGACACATACAAACACACAACATATTCTGCCATTGAATTAATTTATACAGATTAATATCTCAAAGAAATGTATGATTTAAACAGTTGAGATATGATCAGAAATGAATTAGGGCTGCGATGATACATGTCAAATGTACAGAACATGCAGCGGTGCCACTTTATATTAGGTGGCCTTAACTACTATGTACTTACATCAAAAAATAAGTACAATGTACTTATTGTGTTCATATTGTATTGCTAAACACTTTTGCTGCTATTGAGGTGGGATACGGGTAAAGTTAGGGACAGGTGTGGTGGTATGAGTAAGTTTAAGGGTAAAGTTAATGACAGGTGTGGTGGTATGAGCAGGGACAAGTGTAAAGACAAGGGTAAAGACAAGGGTAAAGTTAGGGACAAGTGTGGTGGTGTGGGTAAGTTTAAGGGTAAAGTTAGGGACAGGTGTGGTGGTATGGGTAAGTTTAAGGGTAAAGTTAGGGACAGGTGTGGTGGTATGGGTAAGTTTAAGGGTAAAGTTAGGGACAGGTGTGGTGGTATGGGCAAGTTTAAGGGTAAAGTTAGGGACCGGTGAGGTGGTATGAGTAAGTTTAAGGGTAAAGTTAGGGACAGGTGTGGTGGTATGGGTAAGTTTAAGGGTAAAGTTAGGGACAGGTGTGGTGGTATGGGTAAGTTTAAGGGTAAAGTTAGGGACAGGTGAGGTGGTATGAGTAAGTTTAAGGGTAAAGTTAGGGACAGGTGTGGTGGTATGGGTAAGTTTAAGGGTAAAGTTAGAGACAGGTGTGGTGGTATGGGTAAGTTTAAGGGTAAAGTTAGGGACAGGTGTGGTGGTATGGGTAGGTTTAAGGGTAAAGTTAGGGACAGGTGTGGTGGTATGAGTAAGTTTAAGGGTAGAGTTATGGACAGGTGAGGTGGTATGAGTAAGTTTAAGGGTAAAGATAGGGACAGGTGTGGTGGTATGAGTAAGTTTAAGGGTAAAGTTAGGGACAGGTGCGGTGGTATGGGTAAGTTTAAGGGTAAAGTTAGGGACAGGTGTGGTGGTATGGGTAAGTTTAAGGGTTGGTTAAGGTTTAAGAGATGGGTCAACAGTGTAATTATAAATGTAATTACAGAAATTAATTACAGATGAAATCACATGCAGGTATTTTTTAAAATATAAATACAATGTAAAAAACATGTATGTACCCAATAAGTGCATTGTATCAAATGATTCATTTAAATGTAAGTACATAGTAGTTAAGGCCGCCTAATATAAAGTGGGATCCATGCGGTTACTTAGTTTTGTCAGGAGACATCTATTGTGTAGCTCCGTTCGGCCAGTATAGGCATAGATGACACATCTGACAGAAATGTGAGGTTTCATGTTAGCAGAAGGGAATGGGAGTAAGAGCTGAATTGAATAAAATTGTAAGTCAGTGACTTGTGTTGAATCCATTTTTAAATGGAAATATCCAGTACTGATAGGCCCTTATTAGAGAGATTGCACAAAGAGAATAATTAGCTGGCTATACAGGGAAGAGTGGAATTATCAAAATTGGGTCCTGAGAAAGGGCAAAATTGATTTGATTTGTGCATATTACTAAAAAGATTAATTTATTTTTGTGCTTCAATTTCCTCTTCCCCTCAGTCTCAGGTGAAGGAGTGGATGATTCAGACAGTGGAAACGAGAGCCGCAGTGGAAGTGAAGAGACCCATGTGTGTGAGAAGTGTTGTGCTGAGTTCTTTAAGTGGTCGGATTTCTGTGAACATCTGACGAACTGTACCAAGAATCCACTTGTGTTAATTATCAGTGACAATGAGGTGACTTCGGACCCAGCACAGGACTACCTGCCTGAGCAGTCCCCAGTGCCCAGCTGCAGCAGCGAGCCGGCGGACAGCGAGGATGCGGTAGACGGGAGCCACATGCCCGCTGAAGGTGATGAAGGAGCCGAGATGACGCTGGATCCAGGTGCTGTTCTGGAGAAAGAAGATGAACCCATGGAAGTGGAACTGTCTCCTGAGAAGCCCCTAGATTCTGAAGATCAAGTTACACTGGCAGAGCCAGACATAAGCCTACCTCAACTTGAGGATCACAAGCAGTCTTCTGGAGCGGGGTACTCCATACCCAGCACTAACGTCACACTGGAAACACTGCATGGAACCCGTGTGGCCGTGGCCCAGTTCTCTCAGGGTGCTCGTGCACTAGCTGGTGAAGTGTCAACTATGGCCATCCCCATGATCCTGGACCAGCTCATGGCCTTGCAGCAACAACAGCTCCATCAGCTTCAACTGATAGAGCAGATTCGGAGCCAGGTGGCGCTAATAAACAAGCAGGCCCCCACACAGACAGCTGTCAACCGTCACGTAGACCACAGCATGAATGATGCCTTACAAGTAACCTCATCCTCCAGCATACCCACCATGTCTGGGCAGCTTCATCTACGTGGCTTCATTACACCCCCTGTGCATCAGCTCCCCATCAAGGGGCCCTCCAATTTAAACGGACAGGTCTCAGCCTCATTATCTTCATCTCTGGAGGTAGCCTGTTCCAATGTCCCTCAGACTGGTGGCCAACTGGCGAGTTCTGGGATGAAAAGCAATATCACAATGAATTCCTTGTATCCAACAACCAGTAATGTGGTTCCCTCTCCAATGCCACCATGCTCAGCGTCGATGAGCAGCAGTAGCTGCACCAGTAGTAGCACAGGAACTGGGGGTGAAGTAAGTTGTTGTATTTCACTTCCAAGGAACACACCTAGTCCTTTAACGCTGACTCATGGAAGATTGCTAACGTCCCCCTCCAGCCTTCCCCTTGTACCGCACAGCTCACCCAACAGTGTTATCTTCCCTAATCCTCTAGCCAGTATTGCAGCAACAACAAATGCTCTTGATCCTCTTTCCGCCCTAATGAAGCACCGCAAAGGAAAGCCCCCAAATGTCTCTGTGTTTGACACCAAACCCAGTTCAGAAGATCCCTTCTTCAAACACAAGTGCAGATTTTGTGCCAAGGTGTTTGGAAGTGACAGTGCCCTGCAAATCCACCTTCGTTCCCATACTGGTGAAAGGCCTTTCAAATGCAACATTTGCGGTAATCGTTTCTCTACAAAGGGTAACTTGAAGGTTCATTTTCAGAGACACAAAGAAAAGTATCCTCACATCCAAATGAACCCATATCCTGTTCCTGAGTATCTGGACAATGTTCCAACTAGCTCAGGTATACCTTATGGGATGTCCTTGCCCCCAGAAAAACCTGTTACCACATGGCTGGACAGCAAACCTGTTTTGTCAACAATCCCAACATCAGTAGCACTGCAACTCCCTCCAACTATACCCAGTATTATAGGAAACTATGGGGATTCAACTAGTTTCACCCCTTTAAGCAGGTCACCTCAAAGGCCATCCCCGCCATCAAGTGAGTGCACATCTTTGTCTCCTAATCACCTCATTGCTGATGCCAGTATTGCACAAATTTGCAGTTCACCACAACCTAATGTGACGGGTGACACACCTCCAGTTCTCAAACCTGAAGCCTTTCATCTACCACCCAACTCCACCACCAGGTCTGGAGAAACCAGCATATCGATTACTTCCATACCCCAAGTGATTTCTACAACCACAGTTACAACCACAACTAGCACCAGAACGCAGATCACAGACTCAACGAATACTCCATCTGCTGTCTCTCATCCCTCCCTACAAATGGTGTCCAGCCAGTTTAAGCCCAAGTTTCCTTTCGGTGGCCTCCTGGACTCTATGCAACCATCAGAGACCTCAAAACTACAGCAACTGGTGGAAAATATTGATAAGAAGATGACAGACCCCAACCAATGTGTCATCTGTCATCGTGTGCTGAGTTGTCAGAGTGCCCTGAAGATGCACTATCGCATCCATACAGGAGAAAGACCCTTTAAATGTAAAATCTGTGGTCGCGCGTTCACGACCAAGGGTAATTTGAAAACACACTTTGGGGTTCACAGAACAAAGCCCCCTCTCCGGGTACAGCACTCTTGTCCCATATGCCAGAAAAAGTTTACCAATGCCGTAGTTTTGCAGCAACACATCCGCATGCATATGGGTGGACAGATTCCTAACACACCCCTGCCTGAGAGTTTTCACGACATGGACACAGATCTCTCCTTTGATGAAAAGAGTTTAGACAACATGAGCAACTACGACGATGAGCTAATTGATGAGATGGACCAAGCAACGGAAGATGAAACAGGTCTTAAAGAAGGGGATGTGGACTCACCCAAACAACTCAATTTATACTCAGAGATGTCTCCAAGCACATCACCCCCAATCTCTCTTATCTCTAGCATCGTTACTTTGGAGAATGAAATGAAGCTGACTGACCCAACAGCTAACATAATCCATTCCTTCAGCCTAAAGCCTTCAGAAAATGGGAGTGAAATTGATGGAGAAAACGGAGACATGTTTAAGAATGACTCATCTTCCACTGTAGGAGACTTGGAGAACCACAGTGTTGGGAGTCCAACACAGTCTGAATCATCTGGCTGTATGCAGACTCTGTCTCCCTCCTACAGCCAGTCTGAGAGTCATCGCTTCGAGTCATCGAGAGTCAAGTCCCCTTCTCAGGCAAACAGCAGCAGCAAGGACGAGCCTCTTTATTCCACTTCAGTGAAGTCTGAACAGGCAGACACCCCTTCACCTGGACCAGAAAACACAGGCGCATTAGATCTCACTGCCACACAGCCCACCAGGCCATTTGTCAAAGATGAGAATCACTTCAGTCTGCTGTTCCTGGGAAGAGACAGAGGTAGTCATGTATTTAATTGTAGACAGAGATAGTCATGTATACAACATTGCAGATGACTCACAAACAGTTATTTAACTGTCTACTGTTTACTACTAATATATACAATAAAATCAAAAGTAAAGAACTGAAACATATTTCTGTAATTTATGTGTTTTTTAGGTTTAAACACTCCCAGTATTTTGAGCTCAGAATCAAGCACAGTAAAATATGAGAATGGACACAGTAAACCACCGGTCTCGTGTGAGGGGCCCCACTTACCCGTTGGCCCCCAGGTTCCTACCGCAACCCCTCAGACAACAATAAGCCCCAACCTCACTCCAATGCTGGCACCGCCCCCACCTCGGCGGACCCCCAAACAACACAACTGCCACTCCTGTGGGAAGAACTTCTCGTCCGCCAGTGCTCTTCAGATCCACGAGCGCACTCACACAGGAGAAAAACCCTTCGGCTGTTCCATCTGTGGCAGAGCCTTCACCACAAAGGGAAATCTCAAGGTATGGTCACATATATTTTGCCTATTTGTGTTTTTTAGCTTATATTTATGCTAATATATATTATATGTGAATTATATAATTTTTTAAACATGATCAGTTTACAAATGTAGTATTTAACTCTTTCCCCGCCATTGATGGAAATTTCCGTCTTTCCGTGTTTTCACTGTTATACGGTAGGGGCGCTATTACGCATCTTCTGAAAGAGTACTGAATATCTTCACACATGTGATGAAGAAGCAAAAACAAGCAGTATCATGTGTAATCATATGCCCAGGAAAATAACGTGATCATCAAAATTAAATGGCATATCAATCAAAACTGCCTAATGTTACTGAATGAAATGATGAACCCATGAAGAGGAAACGAGTGTGAAGTGTTGATGGACTCGATTTACTCCATCTGTGTTTGATTATTACTCTGAATCCCATCCAGATGAAGTCATTGACAAAAATGAGTTTTTCTCAGCTTTTTGTTCAAAATCTTGCTTTTTTATGAAACGTACCCACATTCAAGTGTTGACAATAAATATTGAATAAAACAGGTGCTCTGTTTTTCTTTTGATATATTGCATGTTCATGAAACAAAATATTCTGGGGGCCATGAACATTTGGTAAAAATGATCAAAAATGCTGGCGGGGAAAGAGTTAACACATGTATTGGCATATTGGCACCATGTCTTGGGGGTACATAAAAAGTTTATAGCACCACCTAGAGATCAAAAAATAAACCCAACAAACAAAACAAAACAAAAAAATATTACCTTTAAATTTGACCTATTCATAAACAGGTCTCCTTTGTTCCTGGCTCATGCAGATTACAGTGATACTCATTTTGCCATGGTCGGCCATATTGCCTGTGCGCCTTTTGAAATTGAATTAAAAAGATATTTTTTGAACTCCTTCCACTGTGCTCATTGGATCGTCACCTAAAAATAAAAAAAAAATTCAAAGCAACATTTTGGCATATTGACATGAAAGTTTGCATGTGCCCTGACAATACCATATTAATTTGGTACTGTACCTATTGATCAAAAGTTATAAATAACTGTATTACATTATAAGCAGTTTTAGGAAAGGCTTTGAAACCACTTTTCATAAAATCTTCATCAGGAATGCTATTTTTATATTTACTTGTAGCAGATCTGCCTCGAATGTGCTTGGCCCCGTTATTGCTGCCTGCAGCTTCATTTTAACTCATTTTACTAGTTATGAACTTCAAATGTGATTAAGGGCCAGATTTACACTTTTGGTGTAAAAAACTACTGTCAGGATTTCCTAAAGACATGCAGTGATAAATTAGCGCTGTTATTTTTGCGGCTGGCCTTGTTGCATATGCATTTGTAGGATTTCCCTTTCAGACGCAGTATTTATGGGAGGAGAGTATTTAAATGAATCATGCGAGGTTTGCGCTCGTCAATATACTGATGTTTGCGCCATTATTTAACTCTCAAAAAAAGCATGTCTTAAACCAGACACTAATTTGCGCCGCTCTTGGTAGATTGTGTCGGTCATTATGGAAATGATCCGGCTGTGTGTGTGTGTGTGTGTGCGTCGTCTGTAGATCACGCACTGAACTTTCCACTCCCATCGGCGATTTTATGGGATTATAGCGCTCTCACACTAATTTGCCCTGTTTAGTAAATCTGGCCCTAAGCTCACTAAAGCAAATTATATATATTTGATATATATTTGTAATATAGACTGATATTACAAAAGCATACTCATAACCATATCAGAAATGCATATAAATAAACAGTATGACGTCTTTTTTTGCGATTCATATAAACTGAAGCAGCATTCTCACTTCAGGTCCACATGGGAACCCACATGTGGAACAACGCCCCGGCCCGGCGGGGAAGACGCCTCTCCGTGGAGAACCCAATGGCTCTTCTAGGGGGAGATGCCATCAAATTCAGCGAGATGTTTCAGAAGGACCTCGCAGCTCGAGCAATCAACGTGGACCCAGGCTTCTGGAATCAGTATGCTGTAGCCATCACCAATGGACTGGCAATGAAAAACAATGAGATCTCTGTCATTCAGAACGGAGGCATTCCTTCGATTCCCATTAGTCTGAGCAGCGGTGGCATTCCGGCTGTAGGAGGGATGGAGAGGTCTCACACCGGGAACAGCCCTCCGGTCACCGCGCTGGAGAAGACCAACCTGGACGCAGGAGCCGGACACCTCTTCTCCAGATTCAGGGAAAAGGACAAAGAAATCGGGATTAATTGATGACTTACATTTAGAAAAGGATACAGACAAAAAGACTGACAAAAAGTAATACTTAATCCAGTTTGAGTTATGTATTATATTGTACAAATGAAGTCTGATATGCTGTTTAGATATTTAGTGTTCTTCAGTCCTACTGTACATTCATTCATACAAAGAAAACGTGTGTCTCGTTTGAAAAACGTTTGTCTTGAAAGGTTTGCATGGTACTCACTGGTTTCTATCAGTATGTTTCTTAGTAGTATGACTCTCTGACATATATATGTATATATATATATATATATATACGTGTGTCAGCTGACATGGGCAAAACGAGAGGAGTGATTTCTCTGCGGATAGAGGACGGAAACATGAAATTGGATATCTTAGTCAGCTTTTTCAATCATGGAAACTAGACACTTGACCAGATGAAAAAGTTGTTTTCATTTTTACATAAATTTTCCAGTTATGATATTAATGTTCTGTGTCTTAATATTTATGGTATAAATTAACAGTAGGTATTGAAATATATTTAATTGCCCTGGGTTTCTATTAATCTATTTTAATTTAATTTAATTTTTCTAAATTTGAATTCTAAATATATATTGAAATAAAGACAGATCTTGGTGTTATGGATGCAGTCCCACTGAGGTGTTTTGTTATATCTGTCCTGCTGTGTAACGGCTGTACGCGACGAGACGGCGACGGGATCTCAAGCTGCTACACTCACAAGACTCTTTTTATCCTTTGTAAAGAAATAAAACAGAGTTCTACAAAAACAGTTTGTGTTGAATAACTGCAAATCTACTGAGTACAAACAGAACTGTTATGCACATTTTGTAACAACACAAAAAAATATGTTGATTTGTCATGTTTGTGAATGCACTTTTTGGAGGAACGGTCTTGTTTGTGAGATTGCATTACTGTGGGACTGAGCTATCTATAACTTCTTTATTTCCTGTTCACTTTTGGGGTTTGTGAATGTGAGTTCTGGATGTAGCACAGGAATATGAGCTTTCTGCCCCCGAATCTCGAGACATTCTGTCCAGTCGAGCTCAAATAAAAAGAGAACAGATTCTGTCTGTTTAATGCTGTCTCTCTTTCTACTCATGACCATTGCTTTTCCATCAAAAGATCTACAGATATTTAAACTGAGGAATGAATCCGTTTTTAAATAGATGTACATATAGTATTTTAAAATATTTCTGTAACCTAGAACTACATATGCAATATTAAATATGAAGTGGCCACGAAAAGCATTGGACACTCAGACATTTCTGTGTTTCATTGAATTAGATCTCAGATCTCAAACATTTCTCACAATTAACTCATCTTTTCCGAGTCACTTTCTTCTTATTTTTTTGTGGATGCATGAAGTCAGTTTTTACACCGGTGTATCGCAGAATAACCGCCAGTGTCATTCATTATAATAAACACGTTCCACAAGTTTGGACAAGCAGAAAGTGTTTTAAGTCATTTTGTTTGTAATATATCATTTATATATAATATTTTTTTATGTTTCATAAATACACATACATTACTGTGTATTTGTGAAGGGGCATGTTATAAATATATATGCCCCTTCACAAATAAACATTAATGTACAGTGTAAATATTTATCAAACTGCCTGAAATAGCTGTAATAAGTTGCTTGAATGTTTTTGAATAGCTAAATTCATATCTGTGTGAGAGAGAAGAATGTGTTATTGATGCACATGATATATAGTATAGTCTTTACAGTGTGTGTCATATGCACAAACACACACATTAAATAAGACTAATTGTAATTATCACAGACTAACTCTAAAGGAGATGTAAAGTACCTGCTTTAGATCTCATGATGAGCTTAAATAATGGAAATAAGCAAATAAATAAATAAAACATTGTGCATTTTTATATTTATCTCTATAGTAAGAACATAATTCATTAAAATTATTCAGTAGTTATTTGTGTGATTACACTGTAACAATGTCACCTTAAAATAAAGGCTTACACTTCATTTCTTACATATATTACATGTACTTACCATAGTAATAACAGTAAATTATGCATAATTACATGCAACTAACCCTCAACCAAACCCTAACCCTATAGTAAGGACAGGTTTATTATTATTACTCAGTACTTAAATTTATAATTACAATGTAACAATGACACCTTAAAATAAAGTATAACCCTTTGTTTTATGTTTCTATATTACAGTGTAATTATACATTTAAGTGCAGAGTAATAATAATAAACATGTACTTACTATATGGTTATGGTTAGGATGTGGTTAATGTGCATGTGTAATTATGCACAGTTTATAGTCATTACTGTAGTAACTACATGTAACGTGTAACACAGACACTGTAAAATAAAGTGTTAAATTAAATAAAGTTTATTAAAGTTAATTAAAAGTGAAAAAGACAGATAAAGTAGATTCTTGTTCTTGGTTATTACTTATTTTTAAGCAACAATTTTAGATGCTTTAGAAGTGAATTAAAGAACTTTGCAGAATAAAATGTTAAATAATACCAAACCTCCAAAAACTGAATGCAATCCAGAGAAAAGATGCATTTTAACACCAGAGTAAATGAAATTACAGAAACGCCTCACAGCCACATGTTCATGAGCAGACTCCATAACTGCTTGATCCAATCAGGCACGCCGAAAAATCATGTAATAGTATTAAAAAAAGTATTATGCAGGCCTGATCACAATGCAACAAATATTATAAAATAAGTTTAACACAAGCAGTGGATTCATCCTGATGGCCTTATGCAAAAGAGAGAGCAAAATTCAGTTAAACTTATGAAGAAAATCAGGAATCAGCACCAAAATCTGCACAAGGACACTAAAAAACATGTACCGTGTCAAGATTTGAATGATTCACATGTATGTGTAATCTCTCAGTAATGTTCTTTGGGAACACAGATCTCACCACTGCGTTCTCCTGCCCTGCTTTTGCCCTGTTTTTATGAATATTGCATGCCAGACATTCCTGTGCTTATCACTTACAATTATCCAATAAAAAATTTCAATCTTAATTTTTCAGGGTTGACCAGAAATATAAAGACTTTTGTTTTAGCCTGGGAGTGGAGTAATTTTATGAAATTGAATCATGTAATTTAATATGCCGAAGTTTTAAAAGCCCTTTGTTAACAGACGCCTTTTAACTCAGATGGTCTGAATTTCTGGATGCAGATTTAGCAGCGGCACTGGATGTACTGTGTGTGTGTGTGTGTGTGTGTGTATTATGAGTAGGATTATTCTAAACACACTGCTGATCATATATATCACCAACTGAATTTAAAATATGTTTTGAGAGCTTCAGTTTCATTCAGTTATGTTACAGAAGACTCACTTTTATAGAGAGTGTAAAGAGAGAGGAGTGCTCTGAATTCTCACATACTGCACGAAATAATATGTATGAAATATGTGTGAAATATGAATGTGCTGTCCTGCATTGCTGCGAGTGTCTCTGAATGATCTCTAGAGGGAACAGACTCTGATGCTGCTCTCCCCTGGACGCCACATGACATTTTTAGAGGTTAGATTCCAGTTTTGTCATCTTTCTATTGACATCTTTATCTGAACCATATTTGCCAGGCTATAACGCACCACAGATAAACTCATAATCCTATATGTTTTCAATATTAATGACGTTGATGAAAGTTATGACAATTGAGGGTATTTGGAATGGACAACCCATAAGTGAATTTGAAAAAATATTATATTTCTTAGGAAAAAGATGTTAGTTAATAGTAGGTGTGCGTACTATGAGATTATTGATCATAATCATGTTATAGCAGCAAATTAATACAATGTGTCTCACATCAGTATCATGTAATCATAATTTAATGACATTTATTATAATTAAAAATGTATATCTCAATAGCATTCAGATCTTTGGATCTTGCACAAAATACTATATTCAGAATTTTTCCATGAAATCACTGTATATGTCATTTTCATTATTAACATCAAATTACTGCAATGATTAATGCAGAATAATAGAGGTTTTTGCTTGTTGATGTTGAAATAGTTCATTTAATTTCATTTGATGTTACTGCAGTTATTAGTGCTCCTGTTGGCTGGGCCTTGGGTTGTGTGACCCATAATATATATATATGTGTGTGTGTGTGTGTGTGTGTGTGTGTGTGTGTGTGTGTAATAGCACAAATATAACAGTTTATAAAAAAATAAGGGAATGGTGCAGTCGATGTCTTCAGTGTTCAGGAACTACAAACATGAAGCGGCTCGTAGATAGATCAAACAATACACATGTACAATTGTCAAGAATTCAAACTTGAGCATTAAGTTTAGTATTGTAATATTTACACATTTTATTTATTCTGATGTAATGTGTTTTGGACACGACCGGCCTGTTTATTTTTATTAAACATGTATTCATTCCCTGACACTCAGAGACCACGCAACGGTCTGTGCTGAGAAGCTTTCCAGGTGAATGTGTATTTTAAATGACTCCTTACATCAGTGAATTTATGTGAATCTAAAATAGTTATTTAAATGTTCAATTAATTCCTTAATGTTTTAAAAATGATTTCATCATAAA
Organism: Coreius guichenoti; assembly: GCA_039654105.1. Classification (NCBI taxonomy): domain Eukaryota; kingdom Metazoa; phylum Chordata; class Actinopteri; order Cypriniformes; family Gobionidae; genus Coreius; species Coreius guichenoti. Next base: position 43,301,987 of record CM077176.1, on the reverse strand, counting down.
AAGATAATCTGTGACTGTCAGTGGAACATGTGGCTTTCTACAGGACACAAATGATGAGTGTGAATGTCATAATAACTCACAGCAGAAAACGCAACAATTTTTATTTTACCCTCCTTTATTTTTCTGTCTGATTTACTTTTTGTTTGTTGTATTTTCTTTTACTGTAAAGCGCTTTGAGAAGCTATAAAAATAAAAATAATGTTATTATTATTATAAAAGACAAACCGATATTTTAACCATTAAAGCTTTGTAAGGACCTCCTCTCTTAAAGCGTAGCTGCATTAGAGACGGTCAGAATAGCGTCTTATTAAGGAATCAGATCTCCAATTAGGATGAGCAAAATAAAGAACAAAATGAGGTTTTGTGAGAAATCAGTGTGTTTCATGAGCGGTCAGTAATGCTGTGGCCACCTTTAACCTGACGAACAGCGCAGGCCAGCCGTGGTCAGACGCTTCCTCTCTGTCTGATCTCAAATCATTTTCAGCAGAACGCATGGTGCTACACACAGTTTCACGCGGTTGACCATAACAGCAGATGATTAAGAAAGAGCATGATATGATTCCTGGCAGCTGTGTAATGTTATTATTTCCTGATGTGTCTCAGACAAGGCTGTTTGCCAGCTGTGTGCTCCATCTACAGGCCGAGCAACAGAAAAACAATAACTAAAAGCTTTTTCACAGTTATTCATTCATACAATTATTAATACATTTACAGCTGTTTGTTTTTTTCGTTTGTTTGGTTATATTAGTATTCAATGTGTCAAATCAGACCCACGAGACAAACGGTTAGTTCATGCTAATTGATGTCATTTTTGAATTATGTATCAGTCATCCACTTTAATTTATTTGAACTCTCACATATTAAGTTTATTATAATTATTGCGTCTGGAGAACTGAAGAACAATCCTCATTAGCAGAACACATTTTGAAGTAATGCCATTCTCTGAAAATGCATTTTCTATGTTTTACAAATGATTATAATTATTTACAATATCAATAACAATGTGTCATTGCAAGTAGCTCCATAAGATAATTAAACATTAATAATGTGTAGTGTTACTCAGACCATAAAAATGGTTTACTGTGTTTACTGTGTCATTTATACAATTTTGGATATTAATCTTTGAAGATAATGTTATAATAACAGTTAATTTATAGCAATGCAGTCTATTACAATACATCTTTGAAATGTATATTTTGTGAAGTGCATTTTTTCACATTGATAATTATTCTTCATGTTGTGTAAATCATAAGCACAAACTGAATAAGTCTTGCACACAAACCCTTCATCACATCTGACACAACATGACATGACATGACAACATGACATTTTTATTAATTTTTTTCACAGTCAACAAGTTTATGTCAGGATCCTGTCAGTTCTTGTTCGGTTTCATGATCCTGAAACATATGTTCTGTGTTTGTAGGGTTCTCGTCTTTAGTGTGAGCCACTGTTTATTAAAATACTGATGTTAATTGACAAAATATATTTGCTCGCATGTAATACAATTATAAATAATTTGTGTATATGATCTCTCACCCAGAAAAATGGCCTCGCAGCAGGTTAGCAGTGTAGGACAAGTTTCCATGGCAATAGTAACGCCAAAAGATGTGGGATCTAGAGCAGCTTCAACTTGCCAAAAATTGCCCACTTAGACAAGAAAATAACACCTAACTGGCATGTAAAGCGACTAGTCACCGTTTGTTTTGTTTAGCGGCATGTCTGGGGTAGGTCAATTTAAAGCAGATTAGATTAATTTATTATTTAATTTTCGTAGACCTGTTTCTTGTTTGGTTTCATTATCTTGTTCTGTTTAGTTTCATTGTCACTATCTTTGTCTTGAGTCCTCGTTTGTTACCATGGTTTCTAATTAGTTTCGCACCTGTTCCCTGTTGTGTTGATTATCACCCTTGTGTATTTAAGCCCTCTGTTTCTTCAGTTCTAGGTTCTGTGTCAACATTAATGGTTCATGTGTGTAGTGTTTAACATTTTGGTGATTATTAAAAATATCTTTATTCATTCATTATGCATCATTCATCTTGTCTTTTGGATACTACTGCACAGCCATGTGACAGAATGCAGAACCCTCAATAACAAGTAAAGAAGAAAGCATGGATATACCTGCTGTCCACCTGGTTCTCCTAGAGCAGGGGGATCGCTCCCTCAAGGATCACACAAGGAACTTTTTAGATCTGGAGTGCCTCACCCACTATCCCGACTGTGCTCTCTGCATATTTTACAACATAAGCCTTGAAGGAAAGCCTGCCTATGGAAGGTCCTCGAGGGAGCTTCTCCGAATATGTGGAGTGGGTGCTGGTTAAGTGTGATTTGCAATTCACCGTCTGTCTCGTGGATGAGGTCAACACCAGCCCCACTCCTGAGCCAGAGCCCAGCCAGCTTTCAGCCACTCCCATCGCTGAGGTGCATACAATAAGCCAAGTCTCCAACGAATTATTACCTGATGCTGAAATGTTTCATGGTCTCCATTCTCCACTGGTCCCATCTAGTTCCAAGTCGTCTTCCTTTCCCCTGTTACAGTCCAATCCCAAGTCGCCATTCCTTGCCGCTCGTTCAGCCCAGTTCCAAATCACCTTTGTCTCTGCTGGTTCAGCGCAGTTCCAAGTCGTCTTCATTGCCACTGGTTCTGTCCAGCACCAAGTCTCCTTCGTTGACAATAATCCACACAAGAAACATAAAACCAAACACAAGAAGTAAATAATCCAAACTGGGAAGAGAAACATAACAGCTTTACAAAAACACGTAAAGACAACGACAGACGAAATACAACTGAAACATATATACACAGGATAACAAGAGGCTAACAAGACACAGGTATGGGGAAGTAATAAATATTGTAATAAACAAGGGTACCTATGGGAACAAAGTAAAACAGGAACTAAACACAGGAAGTCAACACATGGAACAATGGAAACAGAAATAACACATCAAAATAAAAGTCCTAGAACACAAAAAATACAAAACACGGGGGGAACCATGATATAACCGGCCTCTACACTAGGCAACTCCTGACACTGTAAAGGAAAACTACACAAAGTACAGTTCAGTATATACACCGATCAAGCATAACATTATGACCACCTTCCTAATATTGTGTTGGTCCCCCTTTTGCTGCCAAAACAGCCCTGACCCGTCGAGGCATGGACTCCACTAGACCCCTGAAAGTGTGCTGTGGTATCTGGCACCAAGATGTTAGCAGCAGATCCTTTTAGTCCTGTAAGTTGCGAGGTGGGGCCTCTATGGATTGGACTTGTTTGTTCAGCGCATCACATCCCCATGTATGGCAGGACCCAAGGTTTCCCAGCAGAACATTGCCCAAAGCATCACACTGCCTCCGCCAGCTTGCCTTCTTCCCATAGTGCATCCAAAGCGTACAAAGTCTATTATTGTTATAATTATTGGAATGGAAATAACACTTTTTCCCATCTGTAAACACACAAAATATCCAGATGAAGTTCTGTTAGGCCGCAAGCAAAACTCTTGAATGCCTTATGTTTATTTGAACATGATTTTGTTTTCCTGGCAAACCATTAAGGGCCACCACACACTAGATTTCTGAAAATTCTGCAGAATTTGGCCATTCGGATTAGGACTGACTATCTTGATGAAGCTTTTCCAGTTAAGTGGGCCATATCCATCAGATGGCCAGCTAGCAGACTGCATGTGTAAAAACCAATCAGTCTTCTTGAGATCAAAAAATGTCTTGGGTTACAACTGTAACCCTGGTTCCCTGAAAAGGGAACGAGACGCTGCATCGAGATGCTGTGGGAATGCCTCTGCGTGATTGCGTCATGAAGCACGTGTGAAATCAGTCCAATGGTGTGACGGAATGTCATAGGCGGGTGACGTCACAATCAGGAAACTGTAAAGCATACCCGGAATAAACAGCGCTAGCTTCTGATAGGGTGAAGCAATTCGATCACAGGTATGCAGGGAGTATGGCAGGGCGACTCAGTGTCTCATTGCCTTTTCAGGGAACCAGGGTTACAGTCGTAACCCGAGACGTTCCCTTTCAAGGGAACTCGCCCCGTGTTGAGACACTGTGTGAACCTTATACCCGCGCCGCTGTACTAGCAAGTGCCTGTCCATGTGAAATCGTTGTGTACACTAAGACACAATCACCCAAGACCCCGTAGTGGAGCCTAAATCCAGGTTATAGAATCCCACAAATGTATGCGGGGAGGACCAGCCTGTCACATCACAAATATCTTCAAGGAAAACTCCTGAAAGTAAAGCTTTTGAAGCGGCCATGCTCCTAGTGCAGTGTGCCCGGACAGCCATAGGTGAAGGCTGGCCGGCCGACTCATACGCAAGTGAAATAGTCTTGACTACCTACTTGCCCATCCTCTGCTTAGATGCTGGAAACCCTTTTCTGGGTTAACTAAAGCATGATAGGCCCCATGATATTAGTGGGGACCTTAGGGACATAACCCGGTCTAGGTGGAGAAAGGCTTTCACCATACCAGGTGCAAATTCCAGGCATGAAGGAGCTATCGACAGGGCTTGTAAGTCTCTGATTCTTTTGAGAGACAAGATGGCGAGGAGGAACACAGTCTTAAGAGTGAGGAACTTTTATGGAACCTCCTCAATAGGCTCAAAGGAAGCCAAAGCAAGGCCTTCCAGTACAATGGCCAAATCCCAAGCTGGCGCTCTCGTGCGTAGTGCAGGTCTCAGCCTCAAGGTACCACGGAGGAAACAAGTAACCAGTGGGTTTCTCTCTAAAGACACACCACCCAAAGGAGTGTGGTAAGCAGCTATGGCCGCCACATTCACCTTTAAGGTGGAGTGGGATAACCCTGCGGAGAAACGCTCCTGCAGGAAATGCAGCACTGTAGCAACAGGGCAGTTAACTGGGTCCAGTTGAAAACTCTCCACCTGTCCCTCCTGACCGGGTTCTCCCAGGGAGAGCGGTTTGAGAGTTTGAGAACCAGACTCGGGGCTAGCCAGAACGGGCTACTAGCAGAAGATGGGCCCTGTCCCGGCAAACTCTCTCCAGAACTCCCGGGAGCAGAGTGATCGGGGAAAATGGCTCAGCCACGTCTGCACCATAGCTTCCAGCCTAAGAGAATCTGGATGACTGACGGACACCCACAATGGACAGTGTGTCATCTCTAGAGATGTGCACAGATCTACTTCCGTTTGAAGCTCCATAGAAGCTCCACCATCTTCGGGTGGAGTCTCCATTATCCGGGCCTCAGCCTCTGTCTCGACAGGATGTCCGCTCTGTTTTTTTTTTTGCTCAGGGATATAAACTGCCTTCAGTGAGAGCAGCTTCCTTTGGGCCCACAGGAGGATCTGGTGAGCCAGCTTGTATAACAGGATGTGACCGCAGACCCCCCTAATGTTTTATGTAAGAGACCACTGATGTGTTGTCTGTACGAACAAGCACATTTCCAGGCAATTTATATGCCAAGAGAGATGATGGCCCTGCGACCAGTCATGATCGCCCCCCAGCCTGTGAGGGATGCATCCGTCTTTAGAGTTACGTGACAACAAGGAGCCCCCAGCACAGGGCCACATAACTAAAGCACATAGGCATCGCTGCGTGACCTTGATCATACAAAGCGGGTTCCCCCTCTGGGAAAACCCCTTTGGTTTTGAGCCACCACTGCAGGGGCCTCATGTACAGTAGACCAAAAGGTATCACGTTGGATGCAGCAGAGACCCAACAGTCTTTGAAACTGACAGTGAGTGACTGGCCTAGCTTTAGCCCTTTTACTGCTGAGAGAATCGAATCGAGCATCCTAGCACTGCTACGTGGACACTGGGATATGGGCTTGCCAGAGACCGCTGCGCCCCGAAGCACACAAGGTGGCAGGGTTGGCAGAACGGACTCCTGAGGGCACCGAGGGGAAATGGGCACCGTATAATGAGGTGTTGACCACTTCCCCCCTGAGGGGACTGTTCGCCGAAGCTTCGTAGAGATAATAACGGTCCTCAGATCCGGAGAGTGCCGCCCTGATCCCCATTCTTTGTGCAGGGGAGAACGGGCAGTGATACTACCACCCAGCAGCCTGACCTGAGGGCAGCGAGGAAGAAACTTGTGGAATGCTGCTGCCTGTTTCTTTGCCCCCTGAAACCTCTCGACGACTGAGGTGACAGCGTCGCTGAAGAGGCCAGGAGGGGAGAGCAGGGCGTCCAGAAGAAAGCTCTTGTATTTGTCTTTTATGCCTCACATATTTAGCCATAAGTGCACCTCCGTGGCCACCAGGGCTGCCATAGAGTGACTTGGCTGTCTCCTTGGTGGCCCGGAGAGAAAAATCTGTAGCTCAACGCAGCTCTTTAATTGCGTCAGAGCTTACTTCCTCGCTGTTATCTAGGTCCATAAGCAGGTCAGCCTGGTATGCCTGCAAGATGGACATAGTATGCAGACATGCAGCAGCCTGACCTGCAGCCGAACACGCTTTACCCATCAGCGCTGATGTGGCTCTTAATGGCTTGGTGGGTAGCGTCAGGGATTTAAGGGATGATGCTGATTCAGGGGTGAGATAGCTGGCAAGCGTCTCCTCAGCCCTAGGCATCACCCCATAGCCGTGGTGTTTCAGCCCCATGATGTTAGAGTAGTTAGAGGTCTGGGGGCTGAAAACATGGTAATGAAACAGGTTTCTTCCACAACCTCGGTGTCGAGGTTGGGAAAGAACGGCAAACCATGACGAGGAGGTTGTGACCGAGATGGTAGAAATCTTTCATCTAATTTAATTTTCTGGTGGACTTCTTGCCAGTCGATGTTAAGTCTGGCCACAGCATGGGTCACAACCTCAACGTGCTCATATGCAGGAGTGATCAGAGGCGAGTCCTCAGTATCTCGTGTCTCGATACTAACAACATCCAACTCCTAAGAGCTAGATACCGGTGATGATGATCTTGCAGTACCTTGTGGACCTGGCAGGTGAGGGCAGAGAAAGGGCTGGGCCCATCTCTAACGCCTCTACCAGGTCCATTTGTGAACCCCACGACCTGAGTTGCCACTCTGCCTTTGCAGCAGCGGGAACCATGAGGAATGCGTGCCGAAGGGCCCTCCTCGAAGAGCGCCCAGTGGGAGCAGAGGAGAAGTACTCAGCTTGAACTGTTGTTTGCTCGCCATTATACACTTTTTACATGTCACGTTTACAATGGTGAAAAAACTCCTGACTAACAGAGAGAATTGCTGTTTCTAATACAGACAAACACCAATGGGACAAACGATTTCACATAGAGTGCTTGCTGAAGACACATTCGCTTCATGACACAATCACGCAGAGGCATTCCCACAGCGTCTCAATGCAGTGCAAGTTCCCTTGAAAGGGAACCAGAGTTTGCACAAACTAAAATAAAACTCACCTGGAAAATAATTTAAACTGGCTTTTTGAAATAACCCTAGGTCATTTTCTTTCATAACATAAATTACTCTGAAAACATCAACCGTATCCATTAGTTATTAGTGTTGTCTTTGGATGGAAACTTGGACCTAGTTTACTTTTCTGCACCATCTAGAGTTTCCTGACTGAACTGATCTTTGCATGGTAACATTTGCACTTAAATATTTTTGATATCTATAATTTAATGCACAGTTTACATCCGTTTGCATTGTTACTCTGCATCAGAAAAAAAAGTTCCATTGCATTTTAAAGAACTTTTAAGACTTATTTTGCAGCATTTATATAAGCTGTTTGATTGGTTATATCAAGAAGCTCAAAAGACCTGCTACACTCATGGTATGGAAAAGAATTCATGCCTTACAGAAATTCTTGCAAAGCGAGAACAAATTTATTTGCAATTCATGAATACATTGACATATGACGTTGACACAATAAAGATTTTAAACCATAAGATGAAAATAGATCAAATTAACCGATTGTCTCCTGGAATTAAAATTAGCGGATGCTAACATTGTCTTCTATGATGTGCAACACAGACCTTACTGAAGAAATTAGTAGTTTGATGAACGAATTAGTCTTCAATAGTTATGTGTAGATGACGGACGAGCCCCAGTTTAAATCTAGTATAGGTGGAATAAACTGTAGGGTAAAAAAAGAGTCTTCTATAAATAAAGGACTCCTGGAGTCACATCTCCTGCTCACACATGGCAGAAACAATGTTCAGAGTAATAGATGTATTTAAAACATAAGGGACCACAATGAAGAAACCTTCATGAAATGGTCAGGTCAAAAAAAATAAAAAATAAAAATAATAATAATTAGCAAAGGCTTGCCTCTCTCACTGGTCAGACAGTACACAGGATAAAAAGGATAAAAATCAAATGGCACCAACCTCCCAAAAAAAGCACAAAGAGCTCAGTACAATTACCACTAAACACTTTTTAACACTTGCTTTTAATAATAAACATTGACAAACATCAAACACCACTTCAGCATTAAGCTTAAGAGCTTGATAGCAGTTCGCAGTTAAGAACCAACAGCGTAGCTTTGCACATCTGAGACAGAATGTGGTCTATGGTGCCGAAAGCAGCACTAAGATCAAGTGACGCTAGAAGAGTGATGCATTCGTGGTCAAATGACAACAGCAGGTCATCTGTAATTCTAATAATCGTCTCTTCTCCGTGGTGGAATAAGAACTGTGAAATTATTATTTTTCTGGGAAAAAATTAATTGGGCACTACTTTTTCAAATATGTTAAAGATAAATGGCAGATTTGAGATGCATTTTTGGATTGATAACTTCTAGCTTGGAAGTTTTTCTGGGATGTGTCCTAAATAAAGCAAAGAGTTGACAATATTGAGAAGATATTTCACGATTACAGAAAGCACCTCTTAGCGGTTATGGGATTTACAGTAGCACACATGTTCCTGATTTCAATGTTCTAATAAGTTTGATTAGCTCTTCTTGTCCATCAGCATTGAATGACTGAAGTTGCTTGTATGAAATAGTCATGGCAATGGCTCTGTTCGATTATGAAGGGCTCATATGTTTACCCTCCATAGAGAGCTTCAGAGAGTAGAAGGGTCGAGTACCAAAGAACAGTACTTTGGAACAAACTATTGTTGCACCATTGTTGACAGTAATTTGACAACAGGTGTAAGAAAACAATCTGATAATATTAATCATAGCATTGCTTGAACGTGTTAAATGTATTGATATACAGACATTTTGATTTTAATTTGTTGCCATTGTTTTTGTCTTCAATAAAACCAGAGCCAGCATTTTGCCAGTTTCACTCCATAATGTTTATGCAAGTGGCAAGAAAACTGATTTCAACATCATGCGATGACATCCGCTAATGTTACACTGAAGAAAGTCTGAGAGCCAAAACGTTTCTGTCTTTGTTGTGTCTTGTGATTTAAAGCGGTACTTCACCACTGGCAAAATGGGCTTTCAATAAAACTAGACTGCCAATGCAGTAGAAAGGTGAAAAAATCTATGCTACCTGACTAGAGAAAACAGACAAAAAGCTGTTCAATTCCCTTTTGCCAAATAGGTAGGAAAACTTCATCACCCATAATGCACTGGGCTGTTGCCGCCCAAGGCCACGCCCACCAGTCTGCTAGGGATACGCTTACCAGAGTCAAATACCGCCTTGCTTTAGTAGGAAATACTAATTCTTAGCAAACTTTCAGTCATAATGGTGTCGACTATATTTTGGCTGGTGCAGCCACGCATCTCTGAAGACGACTACCGCCATATCACACAAAACAAAGACAAAACAGTAAAATGGAGCATGATTAAGGACCAGTGTAGGTGACCACCTTCTGCTGTTACACCTTGAAGTATAGGGTTGGAGGGCCAAACACCAGGTACTCTTCCTTGGAGACAATTCCTCATTCTATCCAGGGACACTTAATGACAGGACATTCCTTTTCTACCATTGAGCAAGGATTGTTCCCTTTCAGTCTGTCCTGTTTGGAAAGCCCAGTCCCGGTGTTCCTCATCCAGTCCTCATTCTCTCCCTCACAGGTTTTTCCAAATGTGGATATTACCAGTCACAAATGCCTCTGGAGATCAATCTATCTATTATATCTATATTGCTGACTGTGGTCAGCAGTGGCACAAATAAGACATTTGGTGCACATACTGAGAGAGAGGCTTTTCTGACATCATATGGGACGTTTCCTCCCAAAACTATATCAAACGTTTCTCTCACTTTTTCCTATAATGCATTTTGAAGTCATTTGTAGCCTGCTGGGAATGCTTTACACACGTGAAATTTTGAATGCCCTGTGTTCAATAAGCACTAATTGTCCTGAAATTTTAAATTAAACTCCCCATATTCCCATATTATATTCCCTTTTGATATAGTGACTTTGCTACTAAAATTACAAATTTTTTCCCCCCTGATGATTGAGTCCATTGGTGGTTCGTTTCATATGTCCTTCCATCACTGGTTGAATCTGGTTATCTTTAATGGCTGTGCTGTTTCGAGCTGGCTTTGAATTTCAAGCCAGTGCAACACAATCCAAGCCTGAAACATGGATCTTACATGTCAATGGTTCATTTTATAACCTACATAGAGGAATTAATTATGAGCTGTATTTTCACATAAAGAAAATCCAGAAGTTTAGCAGGTCACTTGTGTGTGTTCTGGATAACTGTAAAACGACGTTTTCTGATATTGCCGTTTAAATTATATATTAATATTAATATTAATGAAATATTAAAGTTCATGCTCTTGATCTGTGTGACAGACGCACTTAAACTCTTTAACCACAATGCTATCATGGGCACGCATGGAAACAGATCTGAGAAAAAGCATTCCTTTTGTTAATTACCTCATAACATATTGCATTTTAGTTTAGTTGGTAAATACATGAGGGATATATAACAGAGAAGCACAGAGAGTGATACAGTCAGTTTTAGGAGTGTGTGAATATCAGTGGGCAGATCTCTTTTGCGATACACCAAATGTGACAATTCATTTTTTTAAGGATGACATTATGCACACCATTTTATCGGTAAAAGGCAGATTGGATGGAAATAAATAAAATAAGTGGAAAAAGTGTTCAAACAGAATTTATTTATTTATTATAAATTTATACATTTATTATAAAATAAATAAAATAGTATTTATTAATTTATTTGTTTTTTTGTTTGTTTGTAGTCCCTTACACCCGTTTTACTTTGAGCCTGTAGTTTCCGAATGTTCAGAAGTAGCCGTTTAAAATGAAATTCAATTAATTTCCAGCCACTTATTTTGTCCGACGAAGCTTCTTTCACAGGGTTTTGGCCTCTTTATTTTTTACTAAACACCAGATGCCACTGTTTTCGACACTCTCGATGCTTTGAATCTTTTCCAATCAGAGGAAAGCCTCAGGGCTTTATGAGGCTTCATTTGCCCATCCCTAGTTGGAGAGAACAACTATTGCTGCTCTGTACCTGTTGTGGAAGTCCCAAATACACCGGAAAACCAAACGCCGACATGTGTGTGTTCACAGTGCCATCCAGAGGCACACACAACTCTGTGAATTTCAGCGTCTCCTCCAGGAACTGCTCCTGATGACAGCCGCTTCCAGCGATACTTGAGGATGACGGGTGGATAACCTGTCAAACCGGACGTGTCGATAAGCTCTTCACTGATTGGCTTGCGTGACAACGCACCATGTTTTTTTTTGCAAATTTTTCAACTTGCGCGGAAGACGCGATTGAGGCGAATATCACACGTTCGCGGCAAATGCATCGCCATTTTTGCATCGAATTTGCATCTGTTCGCGTCTTTGCATCGACTTTGTATGCAATCTACTCTCGCAAATAATTAAATTCACACTTGGTGTGCACACCAAAAGCGAAGCGAACATTCGCATGGCGTTACTCGCTCTAGTTTACTCGTGGGATAACTTGTTTTTCGCGTCACTCGCGCGAATAAAAACATTGCGCGATGAGGAGTGTTTTCACGCACATCAACAACAACATTTCTTTCTGCCATTTTATCCGTCATCAAACATGTTCGCCCGGTGCGAATTTGCGTCTTTGCATTGACTTTGTATGCAATCTACTCACACAAATAATTAAATTTGCGTTTGGTGTGCACACACCATAAGAGTGGGCCACCTCTCTCTTGCACAAGATGTTCACCTCACATCACTTCAAAGTGTCCGATCACACATTTGGATCATGCATGTTGCTTTAGACAGAAATCAGTGCTAAATGTACCATTTGTTTACCTGGCTTCTAAAGTACAATATTGCTTAATCTTTTTTTGCTTAAAAATGGATTATTCAGAGTTATGATTTCACAGCAGTTGTCTGATGTCTGTCCGTGTGTGTGTTGGTTTCCGTGCCTGCACTGCAGAACTGAGTGTTTAGTATTGATGCATCTCTGTGTTGGCATGGAGCAGGTAATCTGAGCGCCGCTCTGAAGAATCAATGCCAGGCTGATCTAGATCAGAGCCATTGGACCCATTGAGAAGTCTTCAATACACACACTCACAGCACTTGAAATACAGTCAAACCAAACATGATTCAGACACAGATATAATGTTTCTCTAGTGTGTGCAGGACACTATAGCTAATTTCTGTAAATGAGGATCGCAAAATAAAGTAAACTGTGACATATTATACCCATAAACTCTCCATACAGTGACTACCAGTAAAACTGATAAACATTTGGGAGCAAAATGATTCCCACACTTTGAGTAATATCTTGGTAATATCTAATTGTGTTCTTAAATCTAACAGCTGATTGGCTGATTGTAATCCATTACATCCCTTTCTATCAAAGTTATCTGACATTATCAAGATGAGTTTGTTCAGTTTAACTCTGAGTTCTGGTCATATTTTATTACCATTTTCTAAACTATAGCCAATAAACTGTGATAATGTGAGAAAATGTTGAAGGTGTCTGAATAAATTTGGGTTTGACTGTAGATTAATTATTATTATTATTAAAGCTATTAAAGTTATTCAGTCAAGAACATTGAGTGATTTTTATTTATTAGACTGCTGTCACTTTAAGGCCGAATGCATGGATCGAATACACTGATACACATCCGATTTTTTCCCAACGGTTTGCGTTCTCCCAGTTTTCCCGTTCTCCTTGCGTTATCTTTCTATATAGTTAGCAGGAAGGAATGTAAATCAGAGATTGTACTTTTAGTCAGGTCAAGTTCACACAAAATGTGTGGGGAAAAAAATCACAGGAATGAACACATTTGCTGGCCAGCTAGTGATCAGCCGGTGGATGGCAGTGAACCTCCCTGGGGTTATTAGGAGGCTGTTTGGAGAAACTGACACTCGCAGACGTATTGCTTTGGAGGGTGACAAATGGTAGCACTAAAGCCTTCCATAGCGTATGTGTAGCTGCCAACAACCACAGACAAGAGCCTTAATCTCGCTTTCAGAAGCTCAACAGTCGTTTTAATTCAGGCCTCGGACTGGACTTACTTTTGACACCAATTTAACACGTGATACTAGCGACGGATCACACGTTTTAAGGAGGATGCTTCGATGTGGTGTAATTCGGGGTAATAAGCTGTAGTGAATGAGCTCGGCGAGGCGCCTTTATTGAGAATAATCCATCAGAGTGATCTGATGAGTACTGATAAATGATTAACCTAGGGCTACTTGATAAGCAGCCTATTAAATGTCTCAGATATGTGATCCGTGAAGGGCGATATTACATACTGTCGCCTAGATCAACCCTCATACGTCAAGACAAACTTCATTACAGTGATGGAGCGCCATTGGAGAAAAGGTAAAAGAGCACTGTAAACACTACTGATATAGTGAACAGACCTCATTAAAACACTCAGACCAAACGCTATGAAGTGAGAGAACCGGCTAGGCTTTGTGTTTCAGTGATCAGGGTTTGCATTTTATTTGAGCTCACTTTGAAATTGAAAAGATTTGGGTTGTGGAGCATTCTCAGAAAGTGTGTTGCGTCATCTTATTGTTACACATCTAGCAGATTGGTTTCCCATCTTCATCATTAACAATAGTTGATTTGGATGGTAAAATGATATCTGTATGTTCATTCATCATTCATCAGAGCTACATACTTTGACACAAGCAACCTGTGGAATATCAGCCACACAACCCCAGCAAATCACAGTCGGGGGGGGGGGGACGTATAAATCGACCCAACACCCTCTCAGATGAAAAATTCAAAAGACGTACCAAATCTTGTGGAAATCCTGAAATATATGCAATTTGATCAAGGCAGGATTAGAAGAGCCATTGTGCTTGTCAATAAGGTACGTGACAGCTCTGTGGTATCATATTGACTGTTGCGTATTAATACCCCACGTCCTATTGGTCCATCAGCTGATTGTTTGGAATGTAAATGATGTGGCTGATGCTTTGGTGACTGATGGATTAAATTCCAATTAATCAGTTGCTCCATCAGTTTCCCTCATTCCGATCAAATATCTCCTGAGTGCAAACGCTTCTTTCAGGGGTATTAGGAGAAATAAACACTTTGGAAGTCATTTTCATCAATCTATAGCAAATGCCAGTGACTAGATCTCTATGTGTGTTTGTGAAAGATTTATAATGTGTTGTGGGTGTAGTTTTATCAGTCCCGCTTTATATCAGATGGCCTTAACTACTATGTACTTACATTAAAAAATAAGTACAATGTACTTGTGTTCATATTGTATTGCAAAACACTTTTGCTGATATTGAGCTGGGATACGAGTAAAGTTAGGGGCAAGTGTGGTGGTATGGGTAAGTTTAAGGGTAAAGTTAGGGACAGGTGTGGTGGTATGGATAAGTTTAAGGGTAAAGTTAGGGACAGGTGTGGTGGTATGGGTAAGTTTAAGGGTAAAGTTAGGGACAGGTGGTATGGGTAAGTTTAAGGGTAAAGTTAGGGACAGGTGTGGTGGTATGGGTAAGTTTAAGGGTAAAGTTAGGGACAGGTGTGGTGGTATGGGTTAGTTTAAGGGTAGAGTTATGGACAGGTGTGGTGGTATGGGTAAGTTTAAGGGTAAAGTTAGGGACAGGTGGTATGGGTAAGTTTAAGGGTAAAGTTAGGGACAGGTGTGGTGGTATGGGTTAGTTTAAGGGTAGAGTTATGGACAGGTGTGGTGGTATGGGTAAGTTTAAGGGTAAAGTTAGGGACAGGTGTGGTGGTATGGGTAAGTTTAAGGGTAAAGTTAGGGACAGGTGTGGTGGTATGGGTAAGTTTAAGGGTAGAGTTATGGACAGGTGTGGTGGTATAGGTAAGTTTAAGGGTAAAGTTAGGGACAGGTGTGGTGGTATGGGTTAGTTTAAGGGTAAAGTTAGGGACAGGTGTGGTGGTATGGGTTAGTTTAAGCGTAAAGTTAGGGGCAAGTGTGGTGGTATGGGTAAGTTTAAGGGTAGAGTTAGGGACAGGTGTGGTGGTATGGGTAAGTTTAAGGGTAAAGTTAGGGACAGGTGTGGTGGTATGGGTAAGTTTAAGGGTAAAGTTAGGGACAGGTGTGGTGGTATGGGTAAGTTTAAGGGTAGAGTTAGGGATAGGTGTGGTGGTATAGGTAAGTTTAAGGGTAAAGTTAGGGACAGGTGTGGTGGTATGAGTAAGTTTAAGGGTAAAGTTAGGGACAGGTGTGGTGGTATGGGTAAGTTTAAGGGTAAAGTTAGGGACAGGTGTGGTGGTATGGGTAAGTTTAAGGGTAGAGTTAGGGATAGGTGTGGTGGTATAGGTAAGTTTAAGGGTAAAGTTAGGGACAGGTGTGGTGGTATGAGTAAGTTTAAGGGTAAAGTTAGGGACAGGTGTGGTGGTATGGGTAAGTTTAAGGGTAGAGTTAGGGACAGGTGTGGTGGTATAGGTAAGTTTAAGGGTAAAGTTAGGGACAGGTGTGGTGGTATGGGTAAGTTTAAGGGTAAAGTTAGGGACAGGTGTGGTGGTATGGGTTAGTTTAAGGGTAAAGTTAGGGGCAAGTGTGGTGGTATGGGTAAGTTTAAGGGTAGAGTTAGGGACAGGTGTGGTGGTATGGGTAAGTTTAAGGGTAAAGTTAGGGACAGGTGTGGTGGTATGGGTTAGTTTAAGGGTAAAGTTAGGGGCAAGTGTGGTGGTATGAGTAAGTTTAAGGGTAAAGTTAGGGACAGGTGTGGTGGTATGGGTAAGTTTAAGGGTAAAGTTAGGGACAGGTGTGGTGGTATGAGTAAGTTTAAGGGTAAAGTAAGGGACAGGTGTGGTGGTATGGGTAAGTTTAAGGGTAAAGTTAGGGACAGGTGTGGTGGTATGGGTTAGTTTAAGGGTAAAGTTAGGGACAGGTGGGTGTGGTGGTATGGGTAAGTTTAAGGGTAGAGTTAGGGACGGGTGGGTGTGGTGGTATGGGTAAGTTTAAGGGTAAAGTTAGGGACAGGTGTGGTGGTATGGGTTAGTTTAAGGGTAAATTTAGGGGCAAGTGTGGTGGTATGAGTAAGTTTAAGGGTAAAGTTAGGGACAGGTGTGGTGGTATGGGTCAGTTTAAGGGTAAAGTAAGGGACAGGTGTGGTGGTATGGGTAAGTTTAAGGGTAAAGTTAGGGACAGGTGTGGTGGTATGGGTTAGTTTAAGGGTAAAGTTAGGGGCAAGTGTGGTGGTATGGGTTAGTTTAAGGGTAAAGTTAGGGGCAAGTGTGGTGGTATGGGTTAGTTTAAGGGTAAAGTTAGGGGCAAGTGTGGTGGTATGAGTAAGTTTAAGGGTAAAGTTAGGGACAGGTGTGGTGGTATGGGTAAGTTTAAGGGTAAAGTTAGGGACAGGTGTGGTGGTATGGGTAAGTTTAAGGACAGGTGTGGTGGTATGGGTAAGTTTAAGGGTAGAGTTAGGGACAGGTGTGGTGGTATGGGTTAGTTTAAGGGTAAGGTTAGGGGCAAGTGTGGTGGTATGGGTAAGTTTAAGGGTAGAGTTAGGGACAGGTGTGGTGGTATGGGTTAGTTTAAGGGTAAAGTTAGGGGCAAGTGTGGTGGTATGGGTAAGTTTAAGGGTAGAGTTAGGGACAGGTGTGGTGGTATGGGTCAGTTTAAGGGTAAAGTAAGGGACAGGTGTGGTGGTATGGGTTAGTTTAAGGGTAAAGTTAGGGGCAAGTGTGGTGGTATGAGTAAGTTTAAGGGTAAAGTTAGGGACAGGTGTGGTGGTATGGGTAAGTTTAAGGGTAAAGTTAGGGACAGGTGTGGTGGTATGGGTTAGTTTAAGGGTAAAGTTAGGGGCAAGTGTGGTGGTATAAGTAAGTTTAAGGGTAAAGTTAGGGACAGGTGTGGTGGTATGGGTAAGTTTAAGGGTAAAGTTAGGGACAGGTGTGGTGGTATGGGTAAGTTTAAGGACAGGTGTGGTGGTATGGGTAAGTTTAAGGGTAAAGTTAGGGACAGGTGTGGTGGTATGGGTAAGTTTAAGTGTAAAGTTAGGGACAGGTGTGGTGGTATGGGTAAGTTTAAGGGTAGGGTTAGGGACAGGTGTGGTGGTATGGGTAAGTTTAAGGGTAAAGTTAGGCACAGGTGTGGTGGTATGGGTTAGGGTTATGGTTAGGGTTACCCTCAAATGATTAATTTAAATATTAGTACATAGTAGTTAAGGCCACCTAATATAAAGTGGGTCCGTTTTATCGGTTTAAAATAACAATACGTGTGTAAGTATTTGTTTACTACCTTTTGTACACTTAATTTTGAAAGGGAATACTTGCATTACAGAAAGCATGACACCTTTGTTACGTTCAATATTAGATTCAATGACAAGTCTGACTGCTAAAAATATCACTAGGTTTAATGTTTATTTACATTCCAAACAGTGAAATATACTTAAATACATACAGTATATACACTAATATTAAGGCACCCGATTTTTTTTTTTTTAGAGCATGAACACACTTTTAAATGAAACATTTCACGAAAGGTTGAAAATATTGTTGAAAATAAAGACTTTCATATATCCATAAAACTGCTGATAGACAGATCAAACCCTGTCTGACAAACAAGCCTGGTCAATTATACAAAATAAAATCAAGTATTCATAAGTAGAAGGTAATGGGATATTCGCTGACAGATTGAATAATTCAGTTTGCTTAGGTGTCTCTGGCATTAGTTTGTAGCTAATGGTTGCCTTGCTAAAAGATTCATGTGAAACAATGCTTGAGTGGAAGATAGGCATAATTATGCCTACTTAATTTACCTCGCTCTGGTGCAAATTAAATGCTCACTTCTAAAGAACGCTTGTCCATTTAAGCAGGTGTAATGTAAATGTATTGTCGTTTGATTTATGAATTTGATCTCTGGCCCACTCGACGCCTCTTCCCAATTTCATTCATAAATCTTTCATTGAGAACAATTACGCATTCAGCTTCTCTTCATAGCTGCATTATCTGACCTGAATACCCTTGTCACGGGTATGTAATGGACACTAAATATTCTGAAATGACCTAGTTAAGGTTATTCATCTAGTCAGACTGGAACATTTGTTGCTTTGTTTTTTCTCTTGATGCCATTGCACTAAAACTGAAGATTGCAGGATATCTGTAATTTAGAGATGACTAAAAGATGAATAGTTACCCTCCTTTTGTTCTAGACCTCTGTGTACTAAAAATTATTCAGTTTGTGATGGACATGTCATTTAATGATGTTATTTTCATTATCAGGCTAAAAAATAATCAAAAAGTGGAATTACACCTATAATTATCAAGTATAGTCTTTACTATGCATTATGTAATGCAAATCATATGCTTGAGTACGAACATACTGCAGTGTCATGTATAATTAGATGTAAATCAGCTGCGATGAGTGTGACAGCTTCACACACACACACACACACGACTTCCTATTAGCCCTAATAGTGCTGAGCGCTGGTGATCCCATCGATCTGGGGAATAATTCTCTATGAAACTGATGGATGGGGACAGCCATTGACAGAAAAGCTAAAGAGCACTTTGAGACGTCCCCTGTGAATAGCTATGATGGAAAATAGATTGTTGAAAAAAGATTTATGTTTGTATTCCCCAGCCACACACACACACACACACACACAGCTGTCCTCTGTCAGTTATTGTTTTTGTGTGGACACATCAATTGGGATTTCCTGTGTTAATGCTCACGGCAGGATTACTCTGTCAGATTTGCTATTGTCTGCAGAAATGTGTGTGTTTGCAACATGATCTCATGGGTATTCATTTGTGTTTTATGGAAAGTGTGTTTCTAGCACATATATTTACTTACATTTGCATAGACACTGAAACATGCAATACTGACAGCATCTAAAAAAAGAAATAATTTACAAATTAACACATAAATGGTTTATTCTATTGTATATATAATCAATTGGATTAATTATGTTTTCAATGCAATCACATTTATTTAACACAGTCGCCACATTTGAAATTATAACATTTCATTGTATTCAGTGTGTCTTCTGGTGCCATTTTAAAGTCATTTCAGAGGATTCCATCATTTAAAAAAAAAAATTAAATGAATAAAATTTCTGTCTTTGCATGTGATTTTTATTTAGGTTGCTGCAGGACACAATTGTTTAAAATTCCAAATTTTCTGCCTCAAGCATGCCGTATTTCAGATTATTCAAGCAATGGATCAGGATAACATTTTCAGGGATTAACAATTTAAACTCCACTCTGTACCGCACACAACACTATTGCATACGTTACAGAGAGCATATTGAATGCAATACATCATGATTTAAACTACTTTTGTTCTGCTTTTGCCATTTTTGGAATAAATGATTGTGATTTGTCTGCCTGTTTTTCTTATGCTATACAGTACATTTAAATTAAGAAATGGATAGGAGACCCTATTGTGTATGATAGAAATTACATCTTTAGAAATTAAATGGAAATTTATTTATAACATATTCTTTATAATTTGTTCAGGTTTTGCATTTTTAGCAACTACTGAATATGTTTTCTTTCAACTTCCATGTTCTCTAATCAGCTATTTTATATAGAGTTCTCTTATTTGAAGTTGTGGATGATTGTCCTGACATAAAAAATAATTTAAAAAAAAAGTTAAAAATAAATAAATAAAGATAAAGATTTATTATTATTTTAGATTTTATTGTTGTTTTAATTAGAAGATAAAGAAACTTTATAATTATAATAAAAAAATAGTAATTTTATGTTATACAAGGCATATTTGTTAAACGAAAACTATGAAGGGAACAGAATTACATTTAAAACTGGCTTCTCATGTAATAGTCTCTCCCATTTCCGGGTTTTATCAGAAAACAGATACAAATAATTTTGAGATTGCTACAGATACAAATATTGGCTCAGCTGCACTCAGGGGTTGGCTTTATAATCCAAATGACGAGAGATGTGTGACGCAGAATGAACAATAAAAATATATTTGAATAAACACAAAAAGAGATGATAATCAACGGAATAGGAAACAGGTGAGGTCGAATCTGAAACCATGACAACTAATTAGTGACTCAAACTAAGGCAAAACAGAGACAATGAAAACTATGACTAAAACCCCCGTAAATGGGGTCCTCGCGCTGAAAAACACAGTCCAAACTGAGGAAGGAAGGAAGGAAGAAAGGAGGGAGGGAGGACGAGGAACAAGCAGAGGAAGACTCCAAGGAGATGATGACCAGGGAGGAGATTAAAGGTGGGAGTGAACCAGGGCAGAGACAGGAGGAACCAGAGCAGAGACGGGAGGATCAGGAGGACGACCCAGAGCCATGACGGGATGAAGGTCCACAGTGGAGCTGATAGAGGGAGGAACCATGGTGGAGCCTTGGTGGAGAGGCCAGTGGGAACCAGGGAGATGGTGGAAGTGGAGACCGAGGCAGGGTCGAAGAGCCAGGGTGACGCAGAAGGCCTGGAGGGCATGGTGGAGCTGCAGGCGTGACTGAGGTGGAGGCATGGACTTGGCAGACCAGGGCAGAGATGGTAGGTGAGAGGACAATGGTGGAACCGGAGGGAAGAAGGAGCCCAGCGGAGCCCGAGGGGTGAAGGGACGAGGAGAAGCTGCTGACTCGGAAGTCCGAGGCCAGAGCGACGGGGAGCCCTGCGGAGCCTGAGGGATAGCAGTCCATGATGGAGCAAAGGGAGTGTTGAGCCAAGGTGGGGCCGATGGGTCGGAGGGCCGAGGTGGAGTCGGAAGCTTGGAGGATTGAGGTGGAGTTGAGGGATCAATGATAACTGGGAAGACCTAGGTAGATCCGTGCAGCAGAGCAGAAGCACTTTGAGGAGCCAAGGGGCTTAAGGGAGACAGCGGAGATGAGGCCGATGAACTGAATGGCTTTGGCAGCAAAGGAGGGAGAGGGAGGCTGGGTGGGACCATGCACAATGGAGGAGACTTTGAGCTCTTTCTTCTTTCTCTTTTTCTGCTTTTCTTTTTTTTTTTTAGTTCTCTTTAACTTTCACAACAACCATATTCTTTGTTTTAGAGAGAACCTTTTAATCCCTCCTAAACAGGAGAGATTTGCAAACTGGGGAGCCTAGGTGAGCTGTAATATAGGCAAAGAGGGTTACTTTGAAAAACTCAAATAGAAGACAGAATAGTTTTGATTTAATTGTCTGTGACACCAAAAAAGAATGAAATTGTCAATTAAGTTCAGTCCTCTCAAGACTTGTGGATGTGTCCTAACTTTAAAACGGTAATGTAAATTCAGCACAAAGAAAAATGTCTTGCACAGAACAAATAGTCATTAAAATTTTACATATATATAAATACCTAATCTTACTTAAAATATGTGCATTTTGATGATGTTTCATTGCTGATACTAAGAGTGTCCAGTAAAACATTACGTTTGGTGGTGTATAAATTCCTCAACCTTCATCATCTAAATGTGCAGGGTGACACAAGACACCAGAATGACAGACTTTACAGGGCCACTGTCTATCTCTCTCCAGAAAAAAAAAAGATGACACTGCCAAGATCCTCTGTTCAGATTTTGTCTTCTCAGAGCACTTAATGTGATCAGAGAATTAAAATTTCAACACATCATTTAGTGACAACCTGGGTCTCGGGATGCAAGGAGCAGGTTTTGGGTTTCTGTGGCCATGTACTCACAAATACAGTAGCACAGCAATGATTGTCTTATTGCTTTTATAAAACAGGTTACTACATATTAAACATTGAGGTGGAAAAGAAGCCAACAAATGTTCAGCATACATGGAAACTCCTTCAATACTGTTTAAAAACATCCAATAAAACAGAAATGGGCACACATTGTACTTTCATGGGTAGAACAGCTAACTCGGGGCAGTACCCTTAAAGGCACACATTTACCCCTAAAAGTTCATAGTAGTACATTAATGGCAGATATTACTACCATGCACCAAAAAAGAGCTCTATTGTTTCCCACAATGATTCTTCTTTTCTTTTTTTCTTTTTTTTTCAAGGTTTTGAAGAAAACAAGAAGTTTTTGGATTGTGGGGGAAACCGGAGCCCAGCTAACATAGTTTTGTTCTAAGAACGTTTTCCCAACTCTCAGTTTTGGTTATGAGAATGTTAAAATGTACAGTTTTCTTAATGTTAGTGGAACGTTTTTTAAAAGGTTATGGTGTTCCTGAAAGATTCTTTCAACTTAATTAACTACTCAGCATTATATGAGCGTTGATTTGTAACATTCCAAGAACATAAAATGTCCAGTTTCTTTAATGTTAATAGAACATCATTTAAAGGTTAGGATGATATTCCTGAAACATTCTTTAAAACATTCGAACACCTGCTGTAACAAGCAGAATCACTGAAGGAAAGAGAAACAAGAAGAACAGAAATAAAGAGAAGAGACGAGCAGAAACACAAGAACTACAAGTGACTTCCAGCCACAGCCTTAGATGAAATCAAGATCTCAGCAGAGGATTATTAAACAACTCCAAAAACAGCATTACCAGTGTAACGATTTTCAAAGTTCAGGGAAGAAGGAGACGGGAACCGGTGAACGTTTTACATAAAACTTTAATCCAAAAATAAACGACCAAAACAAAAGTAAAGCGGCAGCCCCTCATGGACGACTGCCGCACAAAAATAAACGAAACACAATGTAAAGTCCAGGCCTGGTCCTCTCTCATCGTGCACTGTCACTTGGTTGAAAATAAGTTTTGTTTGAAGTCACCATTATG
Organism: Coreius guichenoti; assembly: GCA_039654105.1. Taxonomy (NCBI): domain Eukaryota; kingdom Metazoa; phylum Chordata; class Actinopteri; order Cypriniformes; family Gobionidae; genus Coreius; species Coreius guichenoti. The sequence continues at coordinate 43,279,071 of CM077176.1, read as the reverse complement.
GTGATCAGTGTTTGCTTTTTTTTCATTTTTGTGTGAACTAACCCTTTAAAGGTGCAGTGTGTGAATTGTAGCGGAATCTAGTGGTGAGGCTGTGAATTGCAACCGCTCACCCCTCCCTTTCAAAGCACATAGAGAAGCTACGGTGGCCGACACAGGACAAAGATGTCGTCGTCGGAGAGAGCGGAGAATGACTAGCGCTCTGTAGAGAAGTTTGTCCCTTTAGGGCTACTGTAGAAACATGATGACGCAAAATGGCGACTTCACTGTAAGAGGACCCACGGTGTGTGTAGATAGAAACGGCTCATTCTAAGGTAATAAAAACATAACGGTACATTATGTAAGGTCTTTATACACCACTGAAAACATAGTTATGTATATTATATTGCATTTCTGTCACTAGATCCTCATAAATACTACACACTGCACCTTTAAGTTGGTGCAATAAACAACCTTAAGCTTGACATTTTCTTTTCTTACCTGACACATTTATAGGAAAGCATTTAAATAATCCTATGAAGGCATTTAACAAATACAGAATTGAATCATTAATTGAAACGGAATTGAATCTAATCAAATTTAATTGTGAATTGAATCGAATCATTCTTGAATCAAATCAAAGACGTTTGAATCATGAGTCAAATCGATTTGCCGTCTACCCAAAGATGCACACCCCTACTATCACATCCCCTGTGTCACATGTCTGTGTGTTTGGACTTTCTGTTTGTATTCTGATTAGTTCATGTGCTCCTTTGTTCAGTTTCCCGCTACTCCTTTGTTACCATGGATACCTTCATTATTAGTTCATTCTGTTCAGCTGTGTTTGCTCGTTACCTTGTTTGTGTTCCTATATAAGTTCTTCCTTTTCAGTCACTCCTTATCCGTTCACCGTTATGTTCAGTTGTGTTGTTGCCTGTCTGGAAATTATTTGTAACTAAACTACGTTTTGACAATACAGTCTCACTCCTACTTGTCACATATTGAGGCTTGGTCAGGACCCCTCGGCGTCACTTTTTAACGCACACTGTACCCCTTTACCGTCGTTTTCCGACGCGCAGGTTACTCCATTGATTTCAGTTGTTTGCCCAATGCGTCAGATCAAGACGCATTTAATTCTTTACATTTGTAAAAGTAGACATGATTTTATGAATATTTATAGGATACTTTTATATACAACTAACCCACTCCTACCCTAAACCTACACACTTCTCAACAATATAAAACACATAACAGGCAAATAAAAGTACAGTCACAGGTATTTATTGCAAAAACTGACCAAAAACAGTATAAAAGTATTAACTCATGTTGCATTCCAAGTCTTCTGAAGTCATACGATATCTTTATGTAAAGAACAGAGTTGAAATGATGATCCCGCCGCTCATGAATGCACACACGCACTCAGTCATATCTCATTCAAAAGATACACCCGACTCTTTAGCATGACGCGATCAGTCACGAGACACACGAGAGCCAATGGCATTTTACAATCAAAGCTGACGTAATGACGCAATTGGTCACGAGACATACGACAGCCAATGCTGTCAAAGCTGACGGAAAGTTTCCTCGGGCGGCAATTTTTAAAATGTGTTCATGATCTTCGGCGGATGGACTCGACGCTGATCACTTTTGGGGATTTTCTTCACACAAATCAATCGTTTGGCATCGGAACACTTGGAATATTTGTACTTTTTGAATAAATTGTGGCTGCAGTCGTATTTGCCTGTTATATCCTGTTTTTTATAATACACAAATGGGTAGGTTTAGGGATGGGGTTGGGTTACGTGTTCAAAACGTGTCTGAATAGCGTAAATAAAAAAGAAAATAAATGTAAATGTAAATGTAAATAAAATTATGCTGGCTGATTAAATTGAGAATCACACTCCTTGTCATAATGGCAAAATCATAACCCAATATATAGTTTCATCATGACGATAATCATGCCCAACGCGTCTGTATATGACGCCAAAGGTTTCTCATTGAAATCAATAGAGTACTGCACGTCGAAAAACGGCGCTAAAGGGGTATCCTGTGCGTTAAAAAGTGACGCCGAAGGGTCCTGACCAAGCGTCAATATAAGATGAATAGGAGTGAGACCGTGTTGGTTTTGAACTTGATTCCTCTGTATTCGTCTTCCTGCCTGCACACACCCGTGACACTCTGTCACATTATTATTTGATTTCTTTTCTGGGATTCTTATTCTGAATCTTCTAATTTCTTTTATATTGTGCATGGTGTGAATTCAAATAAAGTTTGACTAATATGTTATTATTGATATATGTTAAAAGATATATATACCAAAAACAACAACAGCAAAAACAGGTGGAACCAGACCACCTGCAGCTGCTAATGAACCTCAACCTCCTTCTAATGAGCTGGGGCCATCGCCATCAATAAAACACAGGAAATCTGCTAATGAACAAACAGCTTCAACATCGAATGACTCTGGAACCCTGCCACTGGACCTGTCTGTTCTGGACGAGCCATGCAACACAAAGTGCGGCTTTTTTTTATTACAATATCAGGACAACAATCCGTGTTGCAAGATTAGTTCCGGTGCTACACCGGGAGGCCATATTTGTGTAGTTATGTACTAATGTGAGGTGTCTTCACACGCATGCATGTTTCAGAGCAACACATAGCAGTGGTATTTGTTTTTGAAGGAATCATTGTTTTTTAATGAATTGGTTCAGCAAATGATTAAAAAATAAACTTATAATCAGGGCCTTCCTTAGGGCGGTGCAACTGGTGCGACCGCACCGGGCCCCAGGCTTTCAGGGGAACCTCAGCGAAATCCTCCATCTCCCCAAATACCCAACCAAGTGCTTTTGAAGTGCTTCTGAAATATGAACAATTGAATGGCCAGCATACACTTCAATACATGTGTATATGCATATACTGATATCATGTGGCCACTCGCGATATCTTCCCACTCTGCCTCTGCTTGCATCGGACTTGTGTTTGTGTTTTCATGCAGTATACTGATCCCTCTCTGTCTTTCGGCTGAGAGATATCGGCTTGTCCGCAGGGGCCCTGTGAGGTATAATATTCCCTTGTTTTGCTATGGAAGCATTTCTAATGTAACCAAAGAAACTCTCTTAAACTGTAAGAACCTGCCTAAATAATGTAACACTTACAATCAATTTTAACCCACACTCTCAGCCAACACTCATGGGAATATTGACAGGAGCAGGGATCGCTGCTGTAGACGTGATTTCAGCTGGCAACCGAAAATCAGCAAAAATCCATTTCTTATGAGTTTGTCTTGTTGTTCATTCACTATTTTGACCATTCTCAATTTCAGGTATAATGTATGTGTGCAAATGTGTTTTAAAATGTGACATAGGGAAGCTTTATTTCTGTGTAGTATAATTCAGTAGTGAATACTGTGGGCAGGTGAAGCGATACTGGACACCTCCTCTCACAGGGAGCGCCATTAATTATTTGTGCCAGGCTCAGACTGTGTGGTGAGGGGTTTGGCTTGAACTGCCTGTGTGGATTAATACTGAGAAATACTGAATATATCACTGAAATACTGTCTTACTAAACAGGTTAAATGATTCATTTGAGCCATTATGCAAATCTGCTGTCATCTACAATAATCCTGCACAAATGATTTAACCAAAAACCTATGATTTCACTCTTCATCAGTTTAGCATTTTTATTCACAGCAGACTTAAATGAAGTTCTAAACGCAGCCTGATCATTCAATCCAGTCCATCATCATCACAAGCGAATATAAGTGCAGTCGATGGCCTTTTTCATACTTCTGTGTTTCTGTAAATGCTTTTCCGTGACAACAATTCTAGTGCTTAAAAAGTTCGGGAATCAAAGTCTTTTTACAAATTGAAGGGGTCATTAATTGAGAAATAAACTTTCCCTTGAGCTTTTGATATATAAAAGGTCATCATAATATAAGAATATCCTGCAAGTCTCGGAGCTGAAAACTTCAGAGAGCAGCGAAATGCCGCCTCAACAGAAGAAGACCAACGCCTAATTCTGTAGCCCCGCCCACCGATTCGCGAATGACATGTAATAGGTAAATAAAACCGGATCGAGCTACCAAGCAATAAACATGCACAACAAAATATTGTGCAGTGCCTGGTTGTGGAAGAACACAGTCGCTGTGTAAGCTTCCTTCGGATTCCAATATCCAGCTCACGTGGGTAAGACATTAAGTGTTTGTTCGCTTCATTTCACAGCGGATTCTTTAGTAAACAAGAAACTGGATTTGCAGACAAAATGAGAAAAAAACGATGCTGTGGAAAGGTACGACAGGATCCGACAGGAAAGGTGCAGTAAAAAATGTATTTTATATGTGATTGTTTTGCATTGTTACGTTTGATATCTACTGATTATGTGTACGTGTCTAACCAGTCACAGAAGGGTCCAACTATAAATCACGTAAACCTTAAAGATACATTAGAATAAACATAATTAACAATAATTACCACGCTGTCACAGGCTGGAGTATCCTTTGTATTTGAGGTGTTGTTGGTTCGTTGTCCTGCGATTCGGGATCAGACTCTGGGCGAATCATTGGGCGAATCATTCCGGTTGGCATTTTTCCACATTGGAAGTTTTCAAAACAATTCCCCACGTGTACTGACTGGGGAGCCAAAGATCATTATAATATGCAAAACTGTTATCCAATCATAGCAGTGGGCGTTTACTTCCAAGTCTTCAGTGCGGCACACCCATAAAAACCGAGCGTTCCAGGAGCTAGGCTCAAAACCAGGCCGGAAAATAGCCTATTACTTATTCATTATGATGTTTTTGAATGTAAAAACCACGCGAACGTCATAAGTTGACCTCAGACAACAGTATAAAAAAAAATAAAAAAGCCAGTTCATGACCCCTTTAAATATTATGAAAATGTTTGAACTACCGGTGCTTTTACTCTACAAACCTCGAACATTTCACAACTATGAACCAGCAATATATTCACTTTTTGAGTCAATTTCGGGCTGTCACAAATGCTAGTTCATTTAATTATAAATTATGGCGACAATTCAGTTAGTATGAACGCTGGTCAGGAGCCCTTGGTGTCACTTTTTAATGTACAGGGTACGTACTCTTTAGCGTAAATTTGCAACGTTAGGGTACTTCATTGCTTTCAGTTGTTTGCCTTGTGCATCATATCAAGACACATTTTATTATTTTCATGCATTTGTAAAAGTAGCAATGATTTTATAAATATTTATACTTTCATAAATATTTTGGAGCACCTAACCCCACTTCTACCCTAAACCTAACCACTTCTCAACTATGAAACACGTAACAGGCAAATAAATTTGCAGTCACAGGTGTTTATTGCAAAAACTGACCAAAAAACTGCATAAAGCTAATAAAAACACCTTGTGTTGCATTCCAAGTCTTCAGAAGCCAAATAATATCTTTATGTGAACTTTCCGGAAAAGTTCGCTCTGGCTGGTAAACGTCTTCTTACTATCATTGATCCATGGTGATTATGTAATAGGTGGGTGTGGCTCTGAGAATGAATGAATGAATGAATGAATATATAGTTTCTGCAACACTAGTGGCACCTAGTGGAATTACAAACATAAAGCATATTTTCAAACAGCCCTGCAAACAAACCCCGCCTCCCCCATTAAAACATCACAAACACAGCTCTTATGCGTGCTTATGAAGGCGTGTCTCAGCAGGTAAAGTAGTCTAGTTTCAATAAAAGGCCCAACATATTAGGAATACTTTTACCTGTGTTGCAAAATCTCATGAGAAAGGAAATGATTAGGCTAAAACTGTCTAGAGCAAACACAAGCGTATTGCTTATAATGAACCCATCTAACACATCTGCACCGGGCACATTTTTGACATGACGCACCTCAACAGTTTGAGGCTGTTTACACAGGACACATCAAAGTAAACATTATAAACGGGTACATTTGTCTTTCTGGATGATAGATACATTGCCGCATCCATATTTTGTCCCACCCCTAGTCGTCACTGGCGCGCAATGAATTCTGGGGTAGACAAGGCCTCAAAGGATCCATCTGTTGAATCCTGCATTTCACAGGAAACGAAGGACGCATTTAGAGGAGCCTTCACCATGCCGCGGTGGCGCAATCGGCCTTTCGAAGGATGCCGCCTCTGAATTGGGACACAGTTTATGACTCACTCATTAAGACAGTGATTTGCTGCCACCTACTGGCGGTTTTAATTTAATAATTAAAAGTATAATTTATTATTTTTCCTCTCATTTCATCTCATTTTTTCTATATTCAAAATTCTATATTTAAAACATTATTCTCATGACATTATTTATGCAGTTGTAATTGCAGTGTAAATGCATTCACCTCTAAGATTATATATTAAGAAGGCTGAAAATAAAATGCCCCTAGAAATCAATTTAAGGGGTCAAATATTGGCCCTTATTGAGAAAAATTAATTTCTGTCACTCCCCTGTAGGTGATATTCCATATATATATATATACAGGACTTTACGTGACATGCTTGTGACTTGAACAAGTGCGACTTGCTCCAACCTCTGGTTTCTAAGATATCAATAAAATACAGTGCTTAACTTGAGCAAGCTAAAATGGCACGGTTGCTTCAGCAAATTCACGTTTGCTTTTGTTAACACTATCGGTTAGTTTTAGGCTTTAGTGTAGGTGGTATGTTATATTCAAACACGATACAGCATTAACCTTTTAATGCCACTCACCAGACATTTCATTTCCAAACAATCAACATAATAAAGCGTTGCCAGAGTCACGTTCATCTTTTAGCATCACTCACTGGACATTTCACTATGAAGTTGTTGTGAAACATGCAAGACGCAACTTGTGGCCACAGGCACGCTTTTCCAATGAGCCTGGGTTGCACAAAATAGTGATGAAAAAATTATTTATAATAAATAAAGCGGTGGGAACCACTGCTCATTCTGATCTACTTGGGCTGGATTAAAGCTTTAAAAACTCAATGATTAATTGAAATTTGAAGAGGCTGTTCACATATGCTTACAATATTCTTCTTCTGTCTCTGAAAAATGCTCAGATTTTAAAATCTTTGTGTGAGCACTGATTTTAAAGTGGCGTGTACATTACCAGACACTAGCGAATCACATTCCTTCAAACTGGAAGCCATGAAGCCCAGGCAAGAGTCCATTGCTCATCTGTGTTTGACCCAGCCTTTGCTAACAGGGCAAAATTACGCAGACTCTCTTCTCTAAGTTTTTGCGCAGGCGGTGAATATGCACATGGTGGGTAAGGTATCAACAGAGTGTCACGTCTAGATTTAATAGCTACATTACTGTGGTTTCATTTTATTTATACCAAACAGAAAATGTAAATACATTCTAAACAGTGTTTGTTTATTAAGTTGTGATGATACAGAATTTTTCCAGTTTTCCACTTTATTCGGCTCCTGAAACATTTTTGGACACGCACATACGAGAGCAGGATGTTTAAGAAATTCTTTGGGCCCAAAAAAGAAGAAGAAAAGCAAACAAACAAAAAATACAAAGCAAATATTTGAAAAGTAATTGAAGAATAAGTGATTGCTCAAACAGCTGCATTGATATGCTTTGCTCATACTCCGTGTGTGGTCCGCTCGGATGACCGCCAGAGCCGCGGTGTTGTGCTTCACCTTTATATTTCAACATAGGCCAGAGTTGCTTATAATAAAACCAAATTATGAAAACATTTGGGAGTCCTTACAAGCCATGATAGATGCAAATTTCAACATAGAGATATGACAGAAATGTATCCACCACTGGCATAAACCTCGTCATCACCAGCTGTTCTTGGCCATTACTCACGTTCATTCCATCTGGACATCATCATGTTATTTATCCCATGTATTGCCTGTTGAGGAATATTACAATATTACTTACATTACAGTAAAACTACAAGAACTGAGTGATTCCATACACCGTAAAACAAATGATGATTTAGTATTATAATTTGTTCATAGTCTCATTTGTTTCTTAATTCATGTGTTATTGTTCCCTTGCGATACTACACCAGTACTGCGTAGTTCGTCTTAAGATAAATAAGACAAGACGCTACGGGGAAAACTCCTTTTTCTCCGATTCTGAAGCCTTTATACAATCACGCAGTGAAAACTGCACGTTGTTTGGTTCGTAAAGCTAAAGAAAATGAACCAATGACGGCGCGGTGTGAGCAAGCCTGCTCGAGCCCACCGAAAGGGGCGGGGTCTCGGGCTATAAAAGCGGCCGTTTCACCATGGCAAATCGATTAATTCTCCTTCAGCGACGCAGATAAGATCTCTTCGTTGGAACTCGGATTGAAGCCGCCTTCACCTGCAAGCAGCTGGACTCGCCGCTGATTTTCTCGCCTTCGTGCAGTTGATCGGCTCGCCTCCCTGCTCGCCGCTCTCTATCCCGCTCGCCGCTCTCAAGCAGCTCGCCGCCCGCGCAGCCGCCGCTTCGAGCAGCCGCAGCACTCTCTGCTCTTCAGCTCGCCGCTCAGACCACCGCTCACGTGCAGCGCTGATTGCCTGCCGCTCTGCAGCAGCCAGATCACGCCTGCCCCTCTGCACGTTGATGACGGGCACAGCGTGTGTGTGCAATGTCTAGGCAAGTCCCACGCAGAAGCCACGCTCGCTGACTCGACCTGCTCTCACTGCGAGAGTATGAGTCTCGCCTCTCTGCGCTCGCGGATAGCGTTCTCAGAACGCGACCCCGCCCCTTGCGCCCTCCCGCCCTCGGGGCAGAGGATCTCAGCGCTCGGACCCCGCGTGACTCGCTCTGCCCACAGGAAGAGGTTCCCCCCATCCATTTCTCCCATCCAGACCAATGTCCCTCGGCGGCCGCGAGAGACTTGGTCTCGTTCGGAGGATCTGATGACGAGCCGTAGGACAACAGCATGTCCTTAGCGGCGTCGGAGGCCAAGGAGTGGTCGAGCTCGCAGCATGACCCCGCCCCCTTGCCGTCTTTGGAGCTGATTGACACCAGAGCTTCTAGACACCAGAGCCATAGAAGTGGTTCCTCCAGCACTGATCGAGTCAGGCTTTTACAGCAGGTACTTCCTCGTCCCCAAGAAGGATGGCGGTCTCAGACCCATCCTCGATCTCAGACATCTGAACAAGGCCCTAATAAAGTGCTCGTTCAGAATGATCACTCTGAAACAGATCTTCCCGCAAATACGCCCGGGAGACTGGTTCTTTACCCTGGATCTGAAAGATGCTTACTTTCACATCCAGATAGCCCCCCATCACAGGCAGTTTTTGAGATTCGCCTTCGAGGGAGTGGCGTATCAATATACGGTTCTGCCGTTTGGCCTGTCCCTGGCCCCCCGCACTTTCACGAAGTGCATGGATGCGGCTCTCTCCCCTCTGAGACAGATGGGTGTGCACATTCTGAATTACCTCGAGGACTGACTCGTTCTAGCCCAGTCGGAGGCGGAACTAATATTCCACAGATCCGTTATCCTCAACCACTTAAAGTGCTTGGGTCTTAGGGTCAATTTTGCAAAGAGCTCATTATCTCCCAGCCAACGTGTATCGTTCCTAGGGATAATTTTAGACTCAACCCTCTTGAGGGCCACAGTCACTCCAGAGCGTGCTCTGGCCATTCAGCAGCTCGCGCAAACATTTACGCCCGGGGTTTTTCTGCCGCTCAGAACGTTTCAGAAAATGCTAGGCCTAATGAGCTCAGCATTTCCAGCTCTCTGCGTTCGCGGATAGCGTTCTCAGAACGTGACCCCGCCCCTTGCGCCCTCCCGCCCTCGGGGCAGAGGATCTCAGTGCTCGGACCCCGCCTGACTTGCTCTCCCCACAGGAAGAGGTTCCCCCCATCCATTTCTCCCATCCAGACCAACGTCCCTCGGCGGCCGCGAGAGACTTGGTCTCGTTCGGAGGATCTGATGACGAGCCGTAGGACAACAGCATGTCCTTAGCGGCGTCAGAGGCCGAGGAGTGGTCGAGCTCACAGCATGACCCCGCCCCCTTGCCGTCTTTGGAGCTGATTGACACCAGAGCTTCTAGTGACTCAAAGCTCTATCGCGTGCTGTCAAAAGCGGTCGAACAGCTCGGTTTAGAGTGGTCTGCACCTGAGGAACCCACGCGCAGCCGCTTGGACGAGTGGTTCCTGCCTGGACATCGTCAAGCTCCCTCTCAGCGGTCAGCGCCCTTCTTTCCAGAAGTGCACGACGAGCTGACAAAGTCATGGCGCGCTCCCTACTCAGCCTGCCTTCATTCTTCTGCCTCTCACACTCTTACTTCCGTTGATGGCGCCGGGCAGAAGGGCTATGAGAAGTTACCTCCCCTGGACGAAGCTGTGGCCGCACATTTGTGTCCGCTCGCCGCCATTGGATGGAAAACCAAGGCCGCTCATCCATCTAAGCCCTGTCGTACTACCTCGGCCATCGCTGGACGTGCGTACACCTCGGCTGGTCAGGCAGCTTCTGCTTTACACTCCATGGCGGTTCTCCAGTTGTATCAAGCGAAGCTCCTTAAGGATCTGGATGAGGCCGGTCACGACTCTGCCACCTTCAGAGAGCTGCGCAACGCCATGGATCTGGCCCTGCGTGCTACAAAGACCATGGCTCAAGCCAATGGATGCTCGATGGCCAGTTTGGTGGTGTTGGAGCGCCACTTGTGGCTTAACTTGACTGAGATCAAGGACGCGGATAAAGCCATTTTCCTCGACTCACCAGTCTCCTCCACCGGTCTCTTCGGACCCGCTGTCAATGGCTTCGCTGAGCGCTTTACGGCAGCACAAAAGTCATCCCAGGCTATGCGACACTTTTTGCCCAAACGCTCCACCTCCTCTGCCCCGAGCCGCCCTAAATCAGCGCCAGCTCAGCAGCAGATGCCAAGGGACAAGTCGCCAGCCATCAAGCAAGCGCCGAGCTCCGAGCACAGACGGCGCTCGCGCTCTGCTAGGCGCCACCCTCCGGTGCGACAGGGCCCCCGACCCAAGATAGTGTTGTACCCTGCAGCCCAGAAGCCGGCCTGATGGCCTAGAAAGGAAGAGGAGGAGGCTAAGTCCCGCTGCCGCTGGACTACCCTCCAAAATGCCTCGCCCAGTTTTCCTGCCACCCCGTTCAGTCCCGGGTGCTCGAGAAAGAGTGTTTGTTGCCCACACAGAGCCTGTTCAAATGCCCTGGTTGGGAGCCGCTGTTATAGCGGAAATAAAAATCAAACATACTCAAAAAGAGAGCAAAATTCCTCTTCCACCACACACATGCACCTCAGTCCCTCACAGCGACTTAGTGCCAGTATCAATTCAGCCCCTCGCCTCACGGGCCGATGCCTGGCAGGCCATCCCCGGAGTGTCAGCCTGGGTTCTGAACATAATAAAATGAGGTTATGTACTCCAATTCGCTCAAAGACCCCCGTTTTTCAACGGCGTGGTCGAAATCTCTGTAGAAAGCAAGGATGCACGTTTCGTGCGTTTCATGCTGGCGAAAAGAGCCATAGAAGTGGTTCCTCCAGCACTGAGCGAGTCAGGCTTTTACAGCAGGTACTTCCTCGTCCCCAAGAAGGATGGCGGTCTCAGACCCATCCTCGATCTCAGACATCTGAACAAGGCCCTAATAAAGTGCTCGTTCAGAATGATCACTCTGAAACAGATCTTCCCGCAATTACGCCCGGGAGACTGGTTCTTTACCCTGGATCTGAAAGATGCTTACTTTCACATCCAGATAGCCCCCCATCACAGGCAGTTTTTGAGATTCGCCTTCGAGGGAGTGTCATATCAATATACGGTTCTGCCGTTTGGCCTGTCCCCGGCCCCCCGCACTTTCATGAAGTGCATGGATGCGGCTCTCTCCCCTCTGAGACAGATGGGTGTGCGCATTCTGAATTACCTCGACGACTGGCTCGTTCTGGATCCGTTATCCTCAACCACTTAGAGTGCTTGGGTCTTAGGGTCAATTTTGCAAAGAGCTCATTATCTCCCAGCCAACGTGTATCATTCCTAGGGATAATTTTAGACTCAACCCTCTTGAGGGCCACAGTCACTCCAGAGCGTGCTCTGGCCATTCAGCAGCTCGCGCAAACATTTACGCCCGGGGTTTTTCTGCCTCTCAGAATGTTTCAGAAAATGCTAGGCCTAATGAGCTCAGCATTTCCAGCTCTGCAGATCAGAAACCGCGGGTCCCGCCCTCAGCCTGGCATCATGGCCGTTGCTCGCTCAAGGTGAACCAGGCATGTGTCACAGCCCTGGCCCCTTGGACGAACCCCTGCTGGTTCAAGCAAGGCGTGGCGATAGGAGCTATGGACAAGAGGAAAGTTGTCTTCACAGACGCCTCCAAGACAGGTTGGGGAGCTCTGTGCGACAACCGCCCAGCCTTCGGGGCTTGGAGCAACCTGGAAAGCGAGCTACATATCAACCGCCTAGAAATGATGACGGTATATTGAGCTCTCCAGGTCTTCCTTCCTCTTCTGGTGGGACACCACGTCTTGGTCAGATCAGACAACAGGACGGTGGTGTCCTTCATAAATCACTAGGGCGGCCTCTCATCGAAACCCCTCTTCACCCTAGCGAAAACCATCCTAGAGTGGACTCAGTGCAATCTACTCTCTCTGAGAGCAGCACATATACAGGGCGTACTGAACGTAGGGGTGGACATGCTATCCGGGAGGAACCTTCCCTCAGAGGAATGGTCGCTCCACCCCCGCTCGGTTCAGAAAATTTGGGAAGTTTTCGGGAAGGCAGAGGTCGACCTCTTTGCCTCAGAAGACAATCATCGCTGCCCAATATTTTTCTCAAAAGCCAGGGATGCGCTGGCCCACAATTGGCCCAGTCTCCTCCTTTATCCTTTCCCCCCGATCGCTCTGATTCCTCAGGTAATCAAGCGAACCAGGGAGGGCAGCCACAAAGTTCTCCTGGTGGCTCCTCTTTGGAGGACCCAACCATGGTTCTCGGAGCTGTCTCGGTTATTGCCCCTGAGGCCATGGCCGATCCCTCTGAGACGGGACCTCCTCTCCCAAGCGATAAGGACAATTTGGCACCCCAGACCCGAGCTGTGGGACCTTCATGTGTGGTTTCTCAACGGGAGCCCTTTAACCTCCCTGAGAATATCCTAAACACTATCTCTCAGGCCAGAGCTCCGTCTACAAGACGTCTCTACGCCTCAAAATGGGCCGTCTTCGCCTCCTGGTGTAAAACCCGGGGCGGCGACCCTCTAACTTGTGACATATCTCAGATATTGTCATTTCTTCAAGACTTAATGGATAGAGGCCGTTCCCCCTCTACTCTTAAAGTCTATGTTGCGGCTATAGCAGCTTCACACGCTCCTATAGCAGGGCAGTCTATAAGAAGAAACAACCTTGTTGTTCGCTTCCTTAAGGGCTCCAGGAGGCTAAACCCTCCACATCCCCTCACGGTCCCTACTTGGGACCTGTCTGTGGTTCTTAGGGGCCTTAAAAGCCCTCCATTTGAACCAATCCAGACTGCTGACCTTCGACCCCTGTCGCTAAAAACCGCCTTGCTGCTAGCTCTTGCATCGGTTAAGCATGTGGGAGATTTGCAGGCGCCCTCTGTGAGCCCCTCGTGTCTTGAGTTTGGGCCCAACGACTCTAAAGTCGTCCTGAATCCTAGATATGGATACGTCCCGAAAGTTCTATCTACCCCCTTTAGGGCGCAGATGGTAGTTCTCTCCGCCCTTCGTCGTTCTCAGGATGAACAGGAGTTGAACCTTCTCTGTCCTGTCAGAGCCCTGAGGACGTACATTGATCGCTCGACCCCTTTTTGTCAGGCGGAACAGACAGACAGAAAAAACTCTTTGTCTGCTTTGGTGGCCGCACGAAAGGTCTTCCGGTCACAAAGCCCAGACTATCTAGATGGATAGCAGACGCCATAGCTCTCGCTTACTCCTCCTTGAGCCTTCAACGTCCCTTGGGAGTGAGAGCACACTCCACGAGAGGCATGGCCTCCTCGTGGGCGTGGTCCTCTGGTGTTTCCATTGATGACATCTGTGCGGCGGCCAGCTGGGCCTCACCGTCTACATTTGTTAGATTTTATAATCTAGAGGTCCCTGCGCTTCAATTGCATTTCCTTTCTGCATAAACCTACTGCACTCACATGCTTTTTTGTTATATCCCCGACTTAGTCTGGGAGTAACTACTGTTTGCCCCATATATACATAAACTAGGCCCCTGGAGGCCCTAGTAATGGGGTTCTGGTGGATGACTTATATCTCTTGAGTGTCTTGGAGCCCTTTTTTAAAGCGCTTCACACTTTTATTTAGTCGTCCCCTTACATAGCACGGCGTGATTGTATTATCCCCGTAGCATCTTGTCTTATTTATCTTAATAAGATGAACGACGCAGTACTCGTGTAGTATCGCAAGGGAACGTACTCGGTTACTAACGTAACCTCGGTTCCCTTAGATACGGAACGAGTACTGCGTAATTTGCCGTGCTACGCTTCAGTCGAAACCAATCGATTTTCCCATGGTGAAACGGCCGCTTTTATAGCCCGAGACCCCGCCCCTTTCGGCAGGCTCGCTCGTCATTGGTTCGTTTTCTTTAGCTTTACAAACCAATCGACATGCAGTTTTCACTGCGTGATTGTATAAAGGCTTCAGAATCGGAAAAAAAAGGAGTGTTCCCCGTAGCGTCTTGTCTTATTTATCTTAATAAGACAAACGACGCAGTACTCGTTCTGTATCTAAGGGAACCGAGGTTACGTTAGTAACCGAGTACGGTCTCCCTCTTAGACCAGCGGTTCCCAACCCTTTTCCTAGAGGTATAGGGCTAGAATTGTTTCATATTCCCAACAAACAGATAGTTTATTCTCAAATAAAAAAATTATTTATTTAAATTGTTAAATAAATCTACAAAAAGATCTACAAAGATCCACAAATATATGTTAGAAATATTCAAATAATTAAAATGAGATGGGAAAATGAAACATATTGTCATAATTACACACATTATGTCAAAATGTTCATATTGGTGGTTATGTCTTAGGTGAAGAAAATTTGGGGACGTGCCTAGGGCTGCAACGACGTCGACTACGAAAATATATGAAATGCGTCGGCGCGTCACATTATTTACGTTCATCTAGAATAATGGCGGCTTCTGCTCCCGGGCATAGTGAAAATGATAATTTATCACATAAAGCCAGACCACGATCATCAAAAGTGTGGGAATACTTTAAACAGAGGCCGAATAAAACGGTGCTTTGTTCACTCTGTAATACTGAAATGGCATACCACGGCAGCACAACTGCTATGCAGGAGCACCTTAAAAGAAAACATCCTGGGTCTCTCCGACCTCAAAGCGACAATCCTGCTGTGTAAGTATTTACAAATACTTTGTACTTTATATATATATATCTCTCTCTTAAAGGGACTTTGGTATTTATTACAGTAAGTTTTGGGAGTGTTGCGTTCTTATCTGCTGTGTTTCGGTCAAGATCTCATCGACGTCTACTTAGAGCTGAAGCCATCGACTATTACCTCACTGATTCTTGAGATAAGGGACAAAACATGTTTTAGATGTTAAAAAATAAAAACTAACACTACATTATTAAAAAAAATTATTTTTGTGGACAAAGGTCTCAGATAATGAACCATGTAAGGGAACAGGCTTATTTCTTAATATTTTTTTCTAAAAATTTATATTTATTCACTCTATAACTAAATTAACTCCGTCAGACACACTAAAAAGCATGCTAATTTAATTTAATCCATCCAAAAACAATGTAAAGTCTTCAGTTATGTAATATTGGTGTTCAGTAAAGGAGCTAAGTCATAAAATACATTCCCTGTTTATTTTTTGTTTGTTTTCACACTATTATGAACAAGCCAGTGTCTAAATTCCTTAATTCTCCTACCTCCTTTTAATATTAAACATATATCACTAATGTTCTTAGGTAATTAAGACATGATATCATGTAGTTCCATTGATGTTTTAACACTTTTACACAATAAATTGAAAAAAAGAATAAGACATTTCTTTCAAAATTAACAAAAACCTTCACATGACGGTGTAAAATACTGAGTTGACAAAGGTCGAGCTGAGGCCAAATATACAGTATATGGAAATAGAACCATGAAACAGCATTAGAAGAATTCCCCATACAAAAAACTTAAATCACATTATACAGTTTTTTGAGAGCACTTGTCAACCATAAAACCTGGCGGAGTTGGCGTCTGATGGAGTTGACAAAAAAACTTGAATTTTTTCCACCTTAACCTCGTGTTGTGCAGTGGAGCAGTTTAGTGTTTTTCCTCAGTTTTTCCTGCCTTAATAAACTTATCAAAATGGCAAGATTTATCCCACAACTATCACACTGCGATGACGGAGTTGACATGTTAAGGCTGAGACTTCAATATTGTTTGTTTAAAATATTTTAAAAATCTATAACTTCCAGGACTGTGTGTCCGACTGTGAGATCCACAATGAGCAGGAGATAGTAAGTGCTCCTCAGAGTTAAAGCTGCCCACGACACTGCCTGATTTATTCGGGATTATAGAAAATCCTGACAGAGTTGACGCAAAGTGAGGACACAACTTTTACAGCTATTATTTAATAGAAAATATAATTCAATATTTACTTTTTGTATTGTTTGATATCTTGAAGATCTCTGCCTTTTAATGTAACTGTGTATTTTTTAATTTGTTGCATTTTTAAACACTTTGTTTGGCAGTTTTACGTTGTGACCTAATGCTAGAGTTAGATTACATGCATTTCCAAGTATAGAGTGTGCTTTTAAAATAATACTAAAGAAATTATTTAAAAATATAAGCAATAAATCTCCTGAGTATACAAATTTCCCTTAGATGTAACTTTTTAAGTATTTGTATTGTGTTGATATTCTTACTTTTTAACACAAATAGGGCTTTTGTGTTTGGGACATGTTTTGTCCTTTGTCCTTATCTCAAGAATCAGTGACCTCCGAATGTGCTATGTAATAATGCTAATGTTAATCGCTAATGGTGCGCATGTATTTTATTTCGCCCTACAGTGACAATAAAGTGGACTTTAACTTTTAAATTCAGCTTTAGTCTGGCAATGACGCTTTCAGTACATTTGCCAGTTGTTAGAAGTTGTTTATGTACGTGTAGATTTTCAAAATAGACGACTAGATATACATTAACACTATGCTGAAAGCTACTGTATGTGAACCTTTTGCAGATAAATAGTGCATAAATAGTGCATTTTCATTTACTATTGGCACAAGTCAATTAAGTAAATCATACTCAACTACGGTAATTAATAACATATTATAGTAAACAACATTTCCTAATTAGGCCTACTCTGTATACATTTTATGATGAATAGTATCATTTGTTATAAATAATGTTTAAAATGCTTCTTGTGTTCATATATTTCATAATAAAATGACATAAGTACACTACCCTTTCTGAAATACAATTAATATTGTCATCATTCATAAATTTCATGTTAAAATAATATACAGATTCACTACCCTCTTTGAAATACAGCTGATATATTGTTAGCATTCATAGATTTCATGTTTAAATGTTACTGATGTTATTATTGCATTTTTATTTCTCAGGAAGAGGCAACGCTGTGTGAAAGGTTTCTTTGAAAAAAAAAGATGTCACCGTTTGCACGCCCCACATGGCCTCTGCACTTACCGATAGCATTCTAAACATGATTGTAAAGGATATGAGACCTCTTTCTATTGTAGCGGGTCAGGGCGTTTTCGTGAGATGATCAACACGTTTTACCCAGGTTATGGGTTTTGAAAGAAAAGCTACCACTACAGAGACATTAGAGCCAGCGGATCTCGGCGGAGTGTGTGAGCGCCCAGCGATGGCCCAAATCTTACAACTCCGAAAACGTAGCAGAAAATTTTCAAATAGGTGCTATGTTTATAAATAGGTACAAGTGAGTACCATCATATATGCCATGGGACCAGAGGCAGAAAACATATTCATTGATAGTGGGCCTGATGTCACAGTCATGAATGAAGAGATGTTCAACTCACTTGGAAATAAAATGAAACTTAGTAAGACACAGGCGAGATATGACAGCCCAGGCGGAAGGATACCTTTTTTGGGACAATTTGAAAACTGCAGAGTTCAAAGATAAGTTCACAGTTCATGTCATGGAAGGTGACACAGTATTTGCTGAGCAGAGCACAAGCCGTAGAGATAGGCTTGTGTGCAGCATAGTGCAGCATTCAGTAAACAGGGAACGATGAAAACAGAGCCAGTTAAATTAAACCTAAAAGACAATGTTCACACCACAAGAAGAGTGCCTTTACTATAAGTCAAGGCAGAACTTCAATGAATAGAGGAGAACAAAATAATCAAAAAGATAACACAAAACTCAAGAACAGCACAACGAGCATCTGAAGCACATTCTGGAGAGGATAGAGCAGGCAGCACACAAAGGCACGCCTGCCCGGTGATGGTCCTCAAGAGACATTTGCCGAATTCGAGGAGTGGGTACTGGCAAACAACAACTCTCCCATGACCATCTACATTGCGGATGAGGCCAATGCCAGCCCCACTCTGGACCCCCGCCAGCTGCCAACAACACCCAACACAGACATTATGCCTGAGCCCACCGCAGACACAGAGCCCGAGTCTGCCATGGAGAGAGCGCCAGAGCCGACACCTGAGCCAGACTTCGCCCTGGAGCCCGAGCCCAAAAGTATGTCTGACCAGGTATGCGTGCCGGCAACATCGTCCATGCCAGCGAGTGTCCTCGTGAAGTTCGAGGGAATGGACTGAAACTCTGCCCATACTCCTGTTGCCGAGGGTAAGCTGTGAAGGTTTCTATATTTGAGGGATTGGAAAATGTGGATCCAACAAAGTCTCCTTTTGCCACTGATTCTGTCCAGCTCCAAGTCTCCTGTGTCGCTGATGATCCTACCCAGCCTCCCTCTCCCACCTCCTCTACCTAAGACAGCCAGTTCCTCTGCCACACAGTTCCTCCGCTAGTTCCCTTCAGCCTCTCGGCTCCTCCTCTGTTGGCTCCGCTTTGCTGCTCGGATTCGCCTTGGGCCTTCCAGTCTCCAGCTTTGCCTTGGCGTGTGGATTCCCTGTCTCCACGTCAGGCCACCCAGCCCGTAACTCCACCTCGGCCAGTCGACCAGTCGGCTCCACCTTGGCTTGATGGCTGCTCTGTCAAGTTTTCGTCATCAGTTAGGAACCTGGGTGTGCTCTTTGATACCAATCTTTCATATAAAAAAACGTTTCTTGCATCTGTAAAACCGCATTCTTCCATTTTAAAAATATATCTAAACTATAACATATGCTTTCAATGACAAATGATTATTGTAATGCTCTACTGGGTGGTTGCCCTGCACACTTAATAAACAAACTCCAGCTGGTCCAAAACGCAGCAGCTCGAGTTCTTACTAGAACCAGGAAGTATGACCATACTAGCCAGATTCTTAGATCCTATTTCACGAGTTCACACTTACGTATAATTAAATAGATTAGAGGCGTATTTGGTGTGCTGTCCGAGGGGAGGGCTCCGAGCTCAGAATTTGGCCCTAACCCAGAGTACTCCAGGTTGGGATAGGAATAGTTAGAAGTGAGGAAATGGGGTGGTGGAGGGATGCTGAAAAACTGTCATGGAACAGAGGTGAGTCTGCTGTGCTCCTCCTGTGTTAATTAGGTTAATTATCTCCTCCCGAACGTTGTTAATGAAACATCATTAAAATCGCATACATTTTAAAATCTTACTAATTACTTACAAAGCACTAAATGGCTTAGCTCCCCAGTACTTGAGCGAGCTCTTAACACATTATACTCCATCACGTCTATTGTGATCTCAAAACTTGACCAAAACTTGGCCAGTTGATAATACCTAGAATATCAAAAATCAACTGCAGGCGGTTGATCCTTCTCCTATTTAACACCTAAACTCTGGAACAGTCTTCCTAGCATTGTTCGGGAAGCAGACACACTCTGTCAGTTTAAATCTAGACTAAAAACACATCTCTTTACTATGGCATACACATAGAACATTATCAATTTCTATTATTCAAATCAGTTAAATGATTGTTAGGCTGCATTAACTAGGTCAGCCGGAACCGGGAACACTTCCCATAACACCTGATGTACTCGTTATCAAAATAATTCCCGTTCACACGGATCCACAGAAACGATTAAAAATGGTGTATTATGCATGCCAGACAAGTAATTTGGCGATGTCACATTGTAAAGAAAGACTACGCGCCCGTGCACATACGCATTCAAACGCGCATGCCTATAGACTAAACACTTACTGCGCATGTGCATGCTGTCACCGTTATCACAGATTCACATTTTTGAAGTTTACACAGAGATGATAACGGTATCGTTTTCAGAAACTTGCTCTTTGAATCCTATTTCAAAGTCTGCATTCTCAGGCCACCAAAACGCTGTTGTCGTGTAAATGAACGACCAGAACGCATTAAAAGTTTTCGGATTGCAGTTTTTCTGAATTGCTAAAACACATTTGTTGAAACCATCACTCATTTTCTCAAAACCTTAAACACAAATCCAAATCTTCAAACTACATTCACAAAACCCCTGACTCTTCTGGCAATTGCCTCAAAACTATTTCACCTGTTCTCAAAATCAAACAAAGCTTTCCACACACGAGTCAATAATATAAGCACTACAGATCATTCATTAGACACTACATACAGAAAATGGAGAACACAGCATCCAGAACATGAGCTTACAGAAAAAATGTATATTGCATGCAGTAAAAAAATTTGCAATTACGTAAAAAAGTATAGTAATCAAAAGCCAAGTATGGTGAATATATTGTATGCTGTGTACTGCAAGTACAGTATTGTATTGAATACTGTATGTTATTGAGCACTTGTAATGTAAAAATATGCCTTTGCAGCACTTTGTAGCACTTTGTACTGCAAAGGCATGCAAAAGAAAACTCAGTACACTCAAAAAAGTTGTGCATCTGCAAAATCAAGGTCAGTGAGAGATTGATTCTGCCTCAGCATCACGTATTCATGTTGGGCCCGACTGGAGTCAAGTCAAGTCCCCTTTATGTGTACAGCGCTTTATACAATACAGATTGATTTTGTTTCGTTTGTATCATCATTCACTGCACCTGTCACCTGTGCACTCTGAACTGGCCTATATTTCGTAGAGTTGGTTTTGATCACATCATTAGAAATAAGTGTGAACAATTTTGAGTTGTTGTGTGTAAACGATGACAACTGTGTTTTAGTTGTGTTTACAGTTTTTTACGATTGATTAAGCACAATTTTAAAAACAAGGCTCATTTTGTCAAAACACTACACACAATTCACAGATCCACACACACAAGTAGCAGAACACCTCAGTTCTTTTGCAAACTTTACAATAATTTAACAAAACCCAAACTCATGAATTTTACAACGGAAAAGAATCAATGATGAACGAACTTAAACTGGACAACGACTTTCTTCTAGATCTGCTGTGCAGCCAAAACAGTCTTTGTTGCATTATTTTCCTGTTACCACTGTGAAGCTGCTTTGAAACAATTTGTATTGTAAAAAGCGCTGTATAAATAAAGGTGATTTGATTTTTTATATCCACTGTAAGATGATGTCTCAGAGAAATGTATCAAATAATATTGAGATTTATGCTTAAAACAAACAAAACTTTCCAACAATATGGTTATAACTATGGTTATATATTTATTGTTTAAAACATTAATCTCACTAAAATTTGATACATTTCTAAAAAAGAAAAAAAGGTTAAAATATTTTAAACTCTTAAAAGTTTGCCTCAGAAGTAAATATATCCTCATATTTATATCTTTAAAGATATTGGTGACAATTTACAGTAATGGGTGGGCATAGGGTGTTTACAATGGGGGCTCCAAACATGCTAAGGCTGGCCCTCACTAGGGAGCTGATTGAGATGCACCCTATAGACCTTATTCAGAGCAGCGCCATGACAGGTATGAAAGCGGTGAGGGATAGACTTGTCCTGTTTTCAATGGCGTCCTCTGTAAAAAGCTGTATAAATCTCCTAGATCACTTATAATTTTCCACAGCTCATGTTGTCTGGAATTTTTTTTGTTGTTTTGTTTTGTTTATCTGGATATTTTTGCAGTGTTTTGTCAGTAGAACAATCCAAAAACACATGAAATAACAGTACAACCCACTGAAGAGATGTCTATCCCTGAGAGCCTTGCTGGCGCTGCTGTGAATAAGGTCTATAGCCAAGTAAACTCTTTCACACAGAAACACAATCAAAGACTGTGTGCCATCTGCTGCTCAGCCAGCTCTGCCACCGTCATCAGCTGGAAATGACTGTCACCTGCACAATAAACGCTCACTATTAGTGCATGGAGTTTGTGTGTCTGTTTGAAGAGGCACTCATCGTTCATCTCTTGTCACAAGCTGTTTCAAATGTATTCAGTGTATATCGTCTCTGTACAGTGTCTGCCTTATGTGGTTTGAGTGATTTTTTTTAATACACAGAGAAAATGAAATCACTTACTTATCAGGACAGTCATGTTGTGGATTACAGCAAACCAGTAACATTGAGCCATCAAATACAATACCAGCGGTGATAAGTATTCATTATGGCACTATGGGAAAACATGAGAAGATATTAGCTTGAAATAAGATTGCCATTGATTCTTGTGGCGGGGCAGCCCCACTTGATCCTTGATCATCTCCTCCGGGTTCAACAATATCCAGAACGTGTAACTGAGAACATAAATTCAGTTCCTTTAGCCCACAGACTCGTGTGCACCTGTCATTATAGGGAGATTATATTAATGTATTTTCTGTTTATCCAGGTCGATCACAGCCTAAACCGTCCCTGCTTGTCCCGGGGCCACAGTCATCTATTCTCTAGATGGAGGTGTATTTCAAGTAGTTTACAAAATGAAAGCAGCTGTGTTTCCCTCCATACTGTGGCTTCCTGACACGGATCATTAAACCTTATTAGCCACTTCCTTTTCCACAGATCTTCTCTCCTATTTTCAAGCCTCATATTAACATTTTCAGGGTTTTCAACTGGAAATTATTTGCCTTATTGTAGAGTGTCAACTGCCTTTAGTTTTCTGATGGGTAGTAATTGTCGCTTTAGAGTATAATCACACTGTTTCGTTCTCTTGCAGCACATCTCTCTCTTATTTTTGTCTTCCTCTCTTTCCCTCTGCCTGTCTTCAACATCTCTGTAGCTTAAAATACTGTTGAAATAGCAGTCTAATAAAATATGATGCTTCTTCTGAAGTTTGAATTATGATTATGATTAAATTATGATATATGCTGCATGAATGGAAGCATGCAAGTATGTGAAAAGTTACCCAGAAACGACCAGTTTTCCTTTGAATTAAACAAATGTACATGTATATATGTAGAGTGTGTTGTTATTAAATGTTACACATAATAGTTCACATACTGACCGGGGGTTTGCGCTTTTTAAGACTGAATTATGAATGGATTGATGTAACCAAAAAAAGAGAGAAAAGGAAGAATTGTCATTTTAAAATGCTTTATCCTCAGCTGATGAAGGATGCATGGGACACTTGGGAAGAGTTTCTTTTATCGTGACCATGTTAGACGCGCACTGAATGCATCTCATGGATATCTGCTCCTCATCCCAGTCATGGCAGGCCAGCCTTATAAATCCCCATCACAGGCCCTATGACTGCAGAAAGAGTCTTTTCATCAATACATATTTTGACATGCAAAGTCCATCACGGTGCTCTTTAATTTCGCCACACAGCACGACAAACAGTGTGTCCCCATAATTACACCAAAGCACTTCCACCCCTCTTCTGTTTGACAAGAAAAGCAATATGCTATAATTAGTTTGACAAGGGAACGTATTTCTGGTGTGATGTAGAGATGGACAATGTTTCCATAGCGACATGCGTCCGTAACCGTAACCAGTGGTGTGTAAAATCCAAAAAAGGCGTTTGTCTGACAGCAGAAGGCATCTGTTAACCGCACACATGCCAAGGGTATTGAGTTGACACTGACACACAGAGAAGAGCCCGCTGCGATGAGCCAGCTAATGAGGCCTGTGGTGGATTTCTGCTCCACTCATTTCTTTCCAAAGACACACCACAATCATGTAGCATATGATGAGAATGTTCAGGCTGCTCTGAGGACTGGGGCTGTTAAAGTCCCCATGAAATCAAAAAGTGTTTTGGCTTTTAGTATGAATATGTTAGCCTTACTGTTATCTATAAACTAGTGAGAAACAATGACAAAATTTGCATTTAGAAGATATAAGCGTTCATAACTTAGTCTCTCACTTCCGCCAATATGGATCAATGATTTTGATGACATCACTCTGCACTTCAGCTTCCCATCTGATTTTCTGTCCAATCAAATGCTCTCTAGAATCTGAAGCCCCGCCCCCTACATTATAAACAGACGCTGCAGCTAAAGTCGGTCACTTGTTCAGACATTTACTATTTTCTACATGGTGAATGGCACATAGTGCACTATATAGGGGATAGGGAACGATCACAGTGCACTCTATAGGGGATAGGGAATGATCAGACAGTGCACTCTATAGGGGATAGGGAGCGATCAGACAATGCACTATATAGGGGATAGGGAACGATTCAGGCAGTGCACTATATAGGGGATAGGGAATGATCAGACAGTGCACTATATAGGGGATAGGGAACGATTCAGACAGTGCATTATATGGGGGATAGGGAACGATTCAGACAGCGCACTATATGGGGGATAGGGAACGATTCAGACAGTGCATTATATGGGGGATAGGGAACGATTCAGACAGTGCACTCTATAGGGGATAGGGAACGATCAGACAGTGTACTATATAGGGGATAGGGAACGATTCAGACAGTGCACTATATAGGGGATAGGGAGCGATCAGACAATGCACTATATAGAGGATAGGAAGCGATTCAGGCAGTGCACTATATAGGGGATAGGGAATGATCAGACAGTGCACTATATAGGGGATAGGGAACTATTCAGGCAGTGCACTCTATAGGGGATAGGGAACAATCAGACAGTGAACTCTATACGGGATAGGGAACAATCAGGCAGTGCACTATATAGGGGATAGGGAATAATCAGACAGTGCACTATATAGGGGATAGGGAGCGATCAGACAATGCACTATATAGGGGATAGGGAACGATTCAGGCAGTGCACTATATAGGGGATAGGGAATGATCAGACAGTGCACTATATAGGGGATAGGGAACGAACAGACAGTGCACTATATAGGGGATAGGGAGCGATCAGACAGTGCACTCTATAGGGGATAGGGAACAATCAGACAGTATAGGGATAAGGTACGACCAGTAAAACAAGACGCAAGAGGGTTACATACGTAACCGAGACGTTTCCTTTCAGTCGGTCACGCCAGGGAGGCTGGCCCTTCCAGCGCCCTGCTTGAGCTCGCTGGAGTGCTCCTAGGTTGGAGCAGGAGTCAGGGCTCCAAGCAGGGAAGGTCCGTCAGCTGTTTCTGCAAGACCCACTCAGTGTGACTATTGGATAACGCTGGGAAAACGTGCCTGTCTCAGGGAGACGGAACACTGCGGAGCCACGTCCTCCAGGGGAGGAGAGGTGGAATACTCATAAGGACTAACCTAGCAGGGTAGTGCAACATATGGCAGTCCCTGGGGTGGATCCAACCTGGTCCCAGGGGGGAAAAAACACCACCAGAGACGACAGAGCGAGCTCTGTCAAGGGAAAGACACGGGGCTAGCCGAGTAGGGTAGCGGGTACCGTGGAGAATACACATATGGGGTTACCGTAGGGACCACTACATATGGAACCCCAGCCTACACACACGTTCCACAAGCACAAGCCCGGCGGGAAGAGCACCACTCAACAAACAGGTTCCACTTCAGGGCATAGAGGCGCCTCGTAGAGGGGGCTCTAGCAGAAGCGATGGTATCTGCCACCGCTTGTGGCAGGCCACCTAGAACCTCCACGTCCCATCCAGGGACCAGACATGGAGCTTCCAGAGGTCTGGACGCGGGTGCCATAGAGTGCCCCGTCCCTGAGAAAGCAGGTCCTTCCTCAGGGGAATCGGCCAGGGAGGGGCTGTCAAGAGGAGTGTGAGTTCGGGGAACCAGGTCCGGTTTGGCCAGTAGGGCACAACTAGCAAGACCTGCTCCTCGTCCTCCCTGACCTTGCACAGAGTCTGTGCGAGAAGGCTCACTGGGGGAAACGCATATTTGCGTAGGTCCCGGGGCCAGCTGTGCGCCAGTGCATCCGTGCCGAGGGTGCCCCCGGTCAGGGAATAGTACAACTGGCAATGGGTTGAGTCCGGAGAGGCGAACAGGTCTACCTGCGCGGCTCCGAAAAGGTCCCATATCAGCTGGACGCTCCGGGGGTGGAGTCGCCACTCTCCCGGAGGTGTCGACTGACGAGAGAGCTCGTCGGCTGTCTGGTTCAGCGCACCAGGGATGTGAATGGCCCAAAGCAACCTCAGATGCTTCTGACTTCACAGGAGGAGATGGCCGGCGAGTTGCATCATGCGACGGGAGTGTAGACCACCCTGGCGGTTGATGTACACAACGGTCGCGGTGCTGTCCGTACGGACCAGTACGTGCTTGCTCTGAAGCGGCTTTTTGAGGCGGCTTAGGGCAAGACGTACTGCTAGCAACTCCAGGCAATTGATATGCCAATGCAGCTGGGGCCCCGTCCACAGACCCGAGACTGCATGCCCGTTGTACGTGGCCCCCCAGCCGGTGGATGAGGCATCCGTGAAGACCACAGCATGCCTGGACACTTGTTCTAAGGTCACTCCCGCCCGTAGAAACGATGGGTCTGACCATGGGCTGAAGGTTTGGCAACAGTACGGAGTAACTGGGACCCGGTACTTGGCGCTCTGTTACGCCCATCTCAGGACCTGGTCATGAAGCCAGTGCTGAAGCGATCTCATATGAAGCAATCCGAGCGGCGTTACCGCGGCTGCAGATGCCATATGCCCCAGGAGCCTCTGAAAATATTTCAGTGGGACCGCCGTCCTGCCTTTGAATGTATTCAAGCAGTTCAACACTGAACGGACTCGCTCCTCTGTGAGGCGCGCAGTCTGGTTGACCGAGTCCAGCTCCATGCCGAGATAAGAGATCCTCTGTGTGGGACAGCGTTTGCTCTTCTCTCGGTTGACCCGAAGGCCCAACAGGCTGAGGTGACGGAGCACCAGGTCCCTATTTTCGCACAACTGCTCCCGAGACTGGGCGAGTATGAGCCAGTCGTCGAGATAGTTGAGGATGCGAATGCCGCGTTCTCTGAGCGGAACAATGGCTGCCTCTGCGACTTTCGCGAAGACACGAGGCGACAGGGACAGCCCGAAGGGCAAGACTTTGTACTGATATGCCCTCCCCTCGAACGCAAAGCGTAGGAACGGTCTGTGTCGAGGAAGGATAGAGACATGAAAGTTCGCATCCTTCAGGTCGATCGCTGCAAACCAATCTCGGGGACGGATGCATTTGAAAATGCGTTTCTGCGTTAACATCCTGAACAGAAGCTTGTGCAGGGCCCGATTCAGGACACGCAGGTCCAAGATTGGTCGTAACCCACCCCCTTTCTTGGGTACAATGAAGTAGGGGCTGTAGAACCCCGACCTCATATCGGCTGGAGGAACCAGCTCGACCGCGCCAGTAGAACATCAATCTCTGACCGCAAGACGTGGGCATCGCTGCTCCGCACGGAGGTGAAGAGGATGCCCCTGTACTTGGGGGGCCGGTACGCGAACTGAATCGCGTAGCCGAGTCTGATAGTACGGATGAGCCAGCGAGACGGCCTGGGGAGCGCTAGCCAGGCCCCCAGAGACCGTGCAAGCGGGACCAACGGCACCACAGACGTACCCGGGGTGGGGTAGCGAGGTGGAACGCTCAGACCCGACCCGGACGGCCTGGAGGCGACCCGGAGTGTTGTCTGACCATTCCAGGGTGGGGCAGTGTGTGGGAGAGAAGGCCCGGGGGCGTCCTCTAGCCTCACACCGCCCCCTGGCGAAAAGAGGGGGAGCCAGGAGTGGCAAGGCCCGGGGGCGTCGCACACAGCCGGCTTGGCCATCTTGGGGCCCAGGGACAACGGAAACTGCTCTTTTATTGAAAATGTGGGTACCGCTGCACTCCGAAGAGCCAGCGGCAGAGTGATGTTGGATGCGGACACCATCTCCCTCCGAGCAGACCCATCCATCCCTGGGCTGCCCATCTCAGGGCCGCTTACCCTTCCGTTTACCGGCCGATTTCGCGGGACCCTGAGCGGGTTGGGCGGCCCCCTTGCGCCCGGTGCCCTGCTTCCCGGGTGGAGGCTGCTGCTTGGGCTTGGCAGGGGCGGAGGCAGACGCAGGGGGACGCCCTCGGTAACGAGCAGGCGGAGGCGCTGCAGCTGGCGACGGGGTGGAGGCATATATTTTTTAGGATATTTTTAATCGGCTCTGTCTGCTTCTGGGCCACCGTGAACTGCTGGGCGAAGCTCTCGATGGTGTCGCCGAAAAGGCCAGCCTGGCAGACAGGGGCGTCGAAGAACCGAACCTTGTCGGACTCGCGCATGTCTGCCAGATTCAGCCACAGGTGGCGCTCCTGGACCACCAGAGTGGACTTCGCCCGACCCAGGGAGGGCGAGGTCCGTCGCTGTGCGCAGTTCCTGCATCACGCCTGGGTCAGAACTACCCTTGTGCAGATCCTTTAGCGCTTTGGCCTGGTAGACCTGCAGGAGCGCCATGGCATGCAAAGATGACGCGGCTTCCCCGCAGGCTGTGTAAGCCTTGCCCGTTAGGTTGGACGAGAACTTACACGCCCGGGAGGGGAGACGTGGGTTAGCCCGCCAGTCCGTTGCATCGCCACGGACCGCTCGACTGGGGGAATCCCCACGTACCCCTTAGCCGCGCCACCATCGAGGGTAGTGAGGACGGAGGAGTCACTAGATCGGTTTCTGGCGCTATAGGGCGCCGTCCACGACTTCGTGAGCTCCTGATGCACTTCCGGAAAGAATGGTACCGGGGCGGGGCACTGAGAACCAGCACAGGCCGTCCCGAGAAACCCGAGAAACCAATCGTCCAGCGATTGGGGGGGTAACGCAGGGGTAACGCAGCCGAATCCTCATCTCCACAGCCCATTAGCTCGTCCTCCGATGCAGCTATCGAGATCATATCCTCAGCCGGAGCCCCGAAAGAGACGGCCGGCCCCCCATGGGAAGGACCGGGCCGCTCTTCCGGAAACTCCACCAGCGCAGCGGAGGGGGGAGGGGCCCAAGGGGCTTGTTGGCCCGTCGGGGAAGCCCTCACAGTCACCCTCAGGTCTCCACCAAAGGCATCAGCCAAAGTAGCAGCCCTCAGCGGGAGGACCACTAGATCGGGGGATGCGCAATGGGATTCCACCCCTTCTGAGGTATTCAAGCCTAGACCGTAGAACTGCGATGGTTCCCGCAATGGGAACATGAGTCATTCACGAATGCCGCCTCAGCGTGCTGAACGGCCAAACACGTGAGACAGCGATCATGACTGTCAACTGGGGACAGAAAACGACGGCATCCAGAAACACACGGTTTGAATGACATCTTGAAAAAGATGCAGGGTCAAACCGTGTTGCTCTTTTAGGAAGGGAAAAATGCTCTTTTTAGGAGTGCTGAGGCACTCAGGGAGATGGCCGAGGCTCACAGCGGTCCGATAGTGCAAGCCCGGGTGTGAGCACTCAATAAACGGAACGCCCAGCCAACCAACACAACACAGTGTACGTTGCAGCGGCCACTCGCTGAATCGCACCGTCACGCCAGCACCAGCAAGAGAGCGATCTTCCTCAAAAGGCTCGTCTTCACAGAACACTCTTCGTATAAACAGCAACAGACTGACTGTAGACCGTTCGGCTCCAAAGTTGAAAGCGAGGATGCGGTATTCCACTTCCGTATTTATACCCGCGCTGCGGGGCGGTGCGTGGACCGCATGCCAACATTATTGGCTCGTTTTTATACACTCGAAGTAGATTGGTCTCTGAAAATGATCCCCAATTCGTCGGTCAGTTCCGATGTACGTCGAACGTGACCGACTGAAAGGGAACTACTACTGTATGTTTGATATTTCATGTTTGCATGATGGTGACAGGCTGAAAGCTGCTGTTATTTGCTGTTAATAATAGCCTATTACTGGAGTTATTTCTATTACTTTTTGGCTAAGAAATATTTAGCACTTTCTTATTTTATATTATTTCTGACTGAATATATAGGATATGTTTAAGATACGTTTGTACAATATTTGTCTTCATATTTCATGCATATTGTCTGCAAAGATATTTAACAAATAAGTCATTTGTTTTACATTTACACCATGATAATCACTTCAGGTGTGGTGCACTTAGAATAGAATTTTAACCAGATGGTTAATAAAGAGATTGTTACCTGAATCATATTGTAGTTACGTTTTTAAGTTGACTAGTTAAACATTTTTTAAAAATCGAAATCGTGAATCAGTCTATCATTCTGAAAAAATCGAGATTTCACTTTTTTGCCATATCGTCCAGCCCTATGTCAAGTTTAGGCTCACAACTTCTTCTCCATCAGTGTTATTAACCTATCATTTTCATCTGATTGTAGGGATTACTAATGGGCATGGGTACATATCTTCATTTATAAAGATATAAATGAAGATTTGAAGATATATTTACTTAAGAAAATGTTAACCATTGCTTTTAGTGAGATTAATGATTTAATAAAGCAAAACACCTGCCAATGGGTTATGAAAATTACAATAGAGAATAATATAAAAGAAAGCCCAAACATATCTGCGAAGACATACATGAGGCACGTTTACATGTAAAATATGGCGTGTCCATAAGCTAATGCCAATCAAACCATATCCATTCAAAGGACAAAAAATACAGTTAATTACTGTCCATAACTTTGTGAAAAACCCCAGTACAACACACATGCAAACGTGTGTTGCAGCCAACATTTATTAGATTAAAATGGCAGCATTACCAGGGCTGCGTTTGAGTCCACTCTTATATGCCCTTCCCTCGCTAACTTCCCCCGTCTCGTTCACTCGGATGTACGTGTGCACACTACTGGTGGAACCCTTGAAATGTGTTGAAATGGAATACCCTGAGCCCTTGATCACTTGGAATCTGCAATGGAGCTGATTTATTATTTATAGTTTTCCCTTATGAATTTGTTTTACACACAATTCTATAGGTTGAGATCAAATTTAGAGATCAATATTATGTTTTGTTCTTTGTGTTTGTTTCTGTTCCTGTTTTGCCTATTGACCTAGCTTCAAATAGTGTGTCAGTTTGATTCAGTTCACCTGTTGTTCATTAACTCATTAGTTCCCTCATTTGGTTGTGTATACTGTATGTTGTGCTCAGTTCTTTGTCTGGTCTTGTTGATGTAAAGTGATTGTTTTCTTATCTCCTGTGTTTCTATGACCTTTGATTTGTTGAATTTTTGGATTAAAGACTGTTTGTGTGATATACTCCTGCATCGTCCGCTTTGTACAGCCATCATTCTGTGACAAGTTTTTCCATGTTTGATTAGACGGATCAGTGTAAATAATGCCTAAATAATCATGGGCCATTCCAGTTATTTATGTCACAAAGCTGCAGATGGCAAAAGTTTAAATAATGATGGTATTAAATCATGTTAATGAGAACAGCATGAGGCTGGTGGCGTGATTGCAAATGAGCGTCATCTGCGCGTCACACCGGTCTCATGTCCTCTCACGGAGGAGCTACGGAAGCATAAAAGGAGGAGCGACGACAGTGAAGGATGAGAGAGGACCTTTACGTTGTGTTTTGTAACTTTTGTTTATGTTTTATTATGTATGTGCGGCAGTCGTCCGTGAGGAGGCTGCCGTTTTTACTTTCATTTTGTGTTTAGTTTGATTAAAGTGTTTGAACGTTCGCTGGTTCCTGCCTCCTTCTTCCCATAACAACGAACTTCGTTACAATGTGTTAACTATCAAACTTGTAATAACACATCATCATGATTTACCCTGTGTTTTGTGTGTACTAGGACTTTTCTGTTCCTTTTGTTCTGTTTCTCTTCCTGTGTTTAGTTCCTGTTTTATTTTGTTTCCATTGTTACACTTGTTAGTATCCATAGTGATTCATTACCCACACCTGTTCCTTGTCAAGCCTATTGTTATCCTGTGTATATATAGGCCTACCTTTGTCTCTATTGTCATTTGTCGGCCATTGTCTTTACATGTGTTTTTGTAAAGCTGTTGCTTTTCTGTTCCTTGTTTGGTTTATTATCTTCATCCCTGTTTGGATTATTTTTGTTTGTGTGTTTGTTTTTATAAAATTGCTGCAATTAGATCCTCGCCTCTCTTCTTCTCTGCCCAACTGTAACAGAACAACCGACCCAAGCGATTGGTAGAGGGATCAGAGGTTGCTGATCCACTGATGATGTCAGTACGAGCAGCACTCTCTCAAGCCCAGCAGTCCCAAGTCCGCTGTCTCAACGCTTCCATGTCCGGTGGTCCCAAGTCCGCTGTCTCAGCGCTTTCATGTCCGGTGGTCTCAAGTCCGGTGGTCTCAACGCTTCCATGTCCGGTGGTCTCAAGTCCGGTGGTCTCAACGCTTCCATGTCCGGTGGTCTCAACGCTTCCATGTCCGTTGGTCTCAACGCTTCCATGTCCGTTGGTCTCAACGCTTCCATGTCTGGTGGTCTCAAGTCCGTTGATCTCAACGCTTCCATGTCCGGTGGTCTCAACGCTTCCATGTCCATTGGTCTCAACGCTTCCATGTCCGGTGGTCTCAACGCTTCCATGTCCGGTGGTCTCAACGCTTCCATGTCCGTTGGTCTCAACGCTTCCATGTCCGTTGGTCTCAACGCTTCCATGTTCGGTTGTCTCCACACTTCCATGTCCGGTGGTCTCAAGTCCAGTGGTCTCAACGCTTCCATGTCCATTGATCTCAACGCTTCCATGTCCGGTGGTCTAAACGCTTCCATGTCCGGTGGTCTCAACGCTTCCATGTCCGGTGGTCTCAACGCTTCCATGTCCGGTGGTCTCAACGCTTCCATGTCCGGTGGTCTCAACGCTTCCATGTCCGTTGGTCTCAACGCTTCCATGTTCGGTGGTCTCAACACTTCCATGTCCGGTGGTCTCAAGTCCGGTGGTCTCAGCGCTTCCAAGTCCGGTGGTCTCAGCGCTTCCAAGTCCAGTGGTCTCAGCGCTTCCAAGTCTGGTGGTCTCAGCGCTTCCATGTCCGGTGGTCTCAACACTTCCATGTCCGGTTGTCCCGGAGGTCCTTTCACCGTCGACTGCACTTCCTGGGATGGCAACCACCATTCTTGTGTTTGGGCTGCACATACTTCCCCTGCTCCTCCCAAGGGAGCGGCATCCTCTACAGTTCCTCCTAGGCCGCGTGATCCGTGCGTGAACTCTCTGTGCTCCCTGTCACGGCCTTGGAGGTTGTAATCCCTGTTATGGCCATAGAGGCCGGTTCTAAACTCTCAGTGCTCTCTGTCACGGCCATGGAGGCCATAACTGACTTCTCCGTTCTCGCTGTCAAAGCTGTCTCTGGACTCTTTGTGCTCCCTGTTACGGCTATGGAGACTGTTTCTGAACTGAGGCCCCTGTATGCTCTGTAAAAACCATAGAAGCCATACCTGAACTCTGTGCTCTCTGCCAAGGCCACGGAGGCCATATCTGAACTCTCTGGGCTCCCTGATCCAGCTCCGCCGGCCCCACTGTGGCTTTGTGCTCCACCCTGGTGGTCTCCAGCTCTGTCTGCTCTGCCTTGGTGGCTCCCTACTCTGCCCCAGTCTCCTTACCCTCTTCCACCTCATGGACCTGATCCTCCATCCCTTCCCCTGGTCCGCCTCCGCTCCACCACCCTCCGGAACCGTGTTTTTGTTTACGGTGCCAGGAGTCGCCTAGTGGAGAGGAGGAGTTATGTCATGATTTCCCCTGTGTTTTGTGTCTTCTGTGTTCTAGGACTTTTATTTTGAAGTGTATTTTCTGTTCCATTTTGTTCTGCTCTTTCTCTTCCTGTGTTTAGTTTGTTTTATTTTTCTTCCATAGTTAACTATTTACACAACTAAACAATATCAACAACACTACATAGAGCTAATACCTGTATTGTTTTTAAATGTCTCTTTTAGTCCCATCATTTAGATAGTAAGGTGTATCTTCTGCTCACCAAGATGAAATCACCTCACCTTATCAAAATACAGTAAAGACAGTAATATTGTGAAATATTACTCCAGTTTAAAACAGCTGTTTTCTATGTGAATATATAGTAAAGTGTAATTTATTCCTGTGATCAAAGCTGAATTTATCATCATTACTCCAGTCTTCAGTCACATGATCCTTCAGAAATCATTCTAATATGATGATTTGATGCTCAACAAACATTTAAGATTATTATCAATATCAATGTTGAAAACAGTTGAGCTGTGTGTGTCTGTATACATACAGTGGGGAGAACGAGTATTTGATACACTGCCGATTTTGCAGGTTTGCCCACTTTCAAAGCATGTAGAAGTCTGTATTTTTTATCATAGGTACTCTTCAACTGTGAGTGACGGAATCTAAAACAAAAATCCAGAAAATCACATTGTATGATTTTTAAGTAATTAATTTGCATTTTATTGCATGACATAAGTATTTGATACATCAGAAAAGCAGAACTTAATATTTGGTACAGAAACCTTTGTTTGCAATTACAGAGATCATACGTTTCCTGTAGTTCTTGACCAGGTTTGCACACACTGCAGCAGGGATTTTGGCCCACTCCTCCATACAGACCTTCTCCAGATCCTTCAGGTTTCGGGGCTGTCGCTGCGCAATACGGACTTTCAGCTTTTCTATTGGGTTCAGGTCTGGAGACTGGCTAGGCCACTCCAGGACCTTGAGATGCTTCTTACAGAGCCACTCCTTAGTTGCCCTGGCTGTGTGTTTCGGGTTGTTGTCATGCTGGAAGACCCAGCCACGACCCATCTTCAATGCTCTTACTGAGGGAAGGAGGTTGTTGGCCAAGATCTCGCGATACATGGCCCCATCCATCCTCCCCTCAATACAGTGCAGTCGTCCTGTCCCCTTTGCAGAAAAGCATCCCCAAAGAATGATGTTTCCACCTCCATGCTTCACGGTTGGGATGGTGTTCTTGGGGTTGTACTCATCCTTCTTCTTCCTCCAAACACGGCGAGTGGAGTTTAGACCAAAAAGCTCTATTTTTGTCTCATCAGACCACATGACCTTCTCCCATTCCTCCTCTGGATCATCCAGATGGTCACTGGCAAACTTCAGACGGGCCTGGACATGCGCTGGCTTGAGCAGGGGGACCTTGCGTGCGCTGCAGGATTTTAATCCATGACGGCGTAGTGTGTTACTAATGGTTTTCTTTGAGACTGTGGTCCCAGCTCTCTTCAGGTCATTGACCAGGTCCTGCCATGTATTCTGGGCTGATCCCTCACCTTCCTCATGATCACTGATGCCCCACGAGGTGAGATCTTGCATGGTGCCCCAGACCGAGGGAGATTGACCGTCATCTTGAACTTCTTCCATTTTCTAATAATTGCGCCAACAGTTGTTGCCTTCTCACCAAGCTGCTTGCCTATTGTCCTGTAGCCCATCCCAGCCTTGTGCAGGTCTACAATTTTATCCCTGATGTCCTTACACAGCTCTCTGGTCTTGGCCATTGTGGAGAGGTTGGAGTCTGTTTGATTGAGTGTGTGGACAGGTGTCTTTTATACAGGTGCAGTTAATACAGGTAATGAGTGGAGAACAGGAGGGCTTCTTAAAGAAAAACTAACAGGTCTGTGAGAGCCGGAATTATTACTGGTTGGTAGGTGATCAAATACTTATGTCATGCAATAAAATGCAAATTAATTACTTAAAAATCATACAATGTGATTTTCTGAATTTTTGTTTTAGATTCCGTCTCTCACAGTTGAAGAGTACCTATGATAAAAATTACAGAACTCTACATGCTTTGTAAGTGGGCAAACCTGCAAAATCGGCAGTGTATCAAATACTTGTTCTCCCCACTGTATATATATATATATATATATATATATATATATATAAAATAAATGTCTTTGCTGTAAATTTTAATTAGTTTAATGCATCCTTGTTGAATAAAAGTATTAATTTCTTCCAAAAAAGAAAACCCCTCACTGATCCCAGATAGGCCATTAGGTAGGAAGGTAATTTTATGTGGCATGGTCTGATGTGCCTTCAGTTTACAGCTTATTTTTGTGCTGCTTTTGTTTTGTTTTCCCTTGTAAACGTTTTGTCAGAGATTTACACAAATATTGGACATTCCAGTATTTGTTTAGTATTTGTTGAGATTGTTATTCCTGCCATAATAACAAACAATTATAACAAAGAATATCACTGTTAACATCATCATCATATTCCTTTATTTTTACCTAAACAGGGGAAATTGTGAAAGCTCTGTTTAACTGTTTAAAAGAGGTTGCGTGTGTGGTGGAGATGATCTGTGTCTGTATGGAGATGAAGAGAACCAGCTGTGAATGACTCAGTTTATGACCTCTACCCCCTGATTCCCCCATGTTCCACTGACTATAGAGGGGCTGAAGTTTAGCAATTTACAGCTGTTTATCTTCCACCATGCCAGAAAAGATGCTGCATTATTACAATTATTCCCTCTTTTTGGAGGTTTGTACAGCAACAAACCTTGCTAAGTGCTAAAATGAAGAAAAAGAAACTTCTGGTAAGCATGGTGTTTAATCCTGTAGGACCTTTTAAGATATTAAAGTAGCTAATAAAACACACACAAAACAGATAAAGATAAAGCTAAAGGTGGCACTTAAAAGGTACCTTATGTAAGGGCGTAGTTTTGGTTTGAACATTGGGGGAGTTGAAGTGTGAACCGTTTAGTGGGATCCCAGGGCATGCTCCCTCGAGAGGTTTATTTATTTGTTTGTGTGTTTGTTTAATTTTGCTAAATGGTCTTTTGTGGTATCATCCACACGTGTTGATAACATAACTGCAACAAAGTAATAGCCTAGTTAACAATTACTTCTTTACATAGGATATGATGTATTTTATTCCATTTAAGCACCTAAAAACTTATCAGTTTGACAGAATTTTCTAAATCAAAGTGCCATGATAGGTCAAACTAACTTTACTAAAAATTGTCTTATACTGAAAATGTAAATTTTCTGTCATCTCTTGGAATATCTGAAAGCCAGTTTTTTCCTAATATCTGTCATTATTAGCAGAACACATTTTACACACGGAGAAAACTAGTTGTTCAAAAAGGTCCAGACTTTAAAGCTCTTTCTAACTTGTACTTGGCCTTATGAAAAAGTAACATAGCTCTTGTAATTGTTTAACTATAGCATTTGTTCACAATAAGGATATAGGCTACTAATGACAGGAAAGACCATTGATGGCTCCTCATTACCATGTTATGGCCAATGTTAACTTAATTTTTTATCTATAGCATTTGTTATGAAAAATAGCAGCCGACACATTTAGAAACTATAGCTACAATATGCCACAGTTGGAATATCTTTAGTGAAAAATCTATTCCATAAACAGATTATCTATCACAAATTGTCAAGTTGGTCAAAATTTCCCACAATAAATACAATAGAACGTGATAAATTCTAGTATTATCTGAAGTTTAAAAAGCTTTCTGATAAATGTTGGTGCAGGAGGATGTTTTCTGTCTTTTTAGTTTATGTGGCTGTTTTAGATCATGCTTGACTTTCTCCATAGCGTTTTAAAGTGGTAAATTATCAATAGAATTCAAATGGGTCGCACATTTTATCAACAGCGTCGAGATAGGAACGGCTCGCACAAATCTTTTCACACTTTTGGAACGCGCAGAAAATACAGTGATTCACGCGTCACGCATGCACAATTATAAACCGGTCTTCAGACGTATTGCGCAGATGATTGGTCCGTTCAGTTCGTACGGGAGCTTAGTGCTTATAAAAGCTCTGAATGCGCGATGTATATAATTAATTAATAGCCTGATTCTATGTTTCCATTACCCATGAATATTGGGGGGTTGTACTTGCTCGCTTTGGTTATTGGGGGGGTTACCTCCACCCATCTCCCCCGCAAACTACGCCCCTGACCTTATGGATACGGTGACCATTGCTCTGTTGCAGGACGTAAATGTGATTTCGCGGGACAATGTGGGACAGGAGCTATTACGTGTCTTCTGGAAGAGAACAGCATCTCCAGATCCAAAAACAAGCAAAAAAGAAGCAGAAACAAGTGATAGAAGTTTGCTTATGCACAAGTAAACTAACGGGATCATCAAACATTCAACAGCATATAAATCAGAACTGCCTAACGTTAGTGAATGAAACGTTGAATCCATGAAGAGGAATAGGACTGCTTTGATCACTGTTCTGAATCTTTGTCCTTGACAAAAACGTGATTTTCTCAGCTCTTCATTTAAAATGCTGCTTATCCACATTCAAGTATTGATTAAAAAAAGAATGAAAAGGGTTTTTTGTTTGTTTGTTTGTTTGTTTAAAAGCAGATCTGTTCTTTCTTTGGATATATTGTATATACAGATAATCATACAACTAAATATTCTAGAGGGGATGAAAGTTTTGTGAAAATGATCAAAAATGCTGGCCACTTCAGTACAGTATGGCAGTTATTGTGCTGACATATTTCTGGAGTCTTCACACGTGTGGCAGTGATGTAACGTGTTTTGCACATGTTGTGGTAAACAGTGACGAATGTGAGATGAAGGTGGCGTCAGATGAAGAAGCTGTTGTGGAAGATTATGGTGTGGAGGCATTGGGTTTGGCTGACATTTCGTGCAGCACATCAGAATCATCAGCAAGAGCTTAATTCCAGTTATTACACTGTTTCAACTGGTGCATGTTGGGAACAGGATGGACAGAGTGTGGCAGAGGGAACACAAACTGCACATTATGCCAGTGCTGACTAGAGACATGTCTCACCACAACACAGAGCAAGCAGAGAGAAGACTTTATTCATAAAACTTTATGTTTAATTCCAGAAGTTTGCAGGTGCGGAGACTGCTGATGTCAGCGGATTGCCGGAGTCTTTGGAATGAGAATCCAGTAGATCCGGAGAGAACCGGTCCAGAGGAGAACTGAGCGACTGAGCCTGATTTCTCCCAAGGTTATGTCTCCATTTCTGCCATGGAGTTTTACCAGCATTTTACACCAGCAAAGCTTCCATGGCCAGCCGAAATGTTTTCTTGTATGAATATGCTAACAGTCAATATATCAAAAGAAAGAACAGAGCCTCTGCTTTTAACAATTTTATTCTAGCTTCATGCATTCTAGCTTTTCATCAGCACTTGAATGTGGGTAAGTTCCAAAGCATTTTTAACAAAAAGCTGAGAAAACCGCGCTTTTATCAAACTCTTCGTCCGGATCAGATTCAGAACGATGATCAAACACAGATGGAGTAGATGGAGTCCATCAACACCTCAAAGCTTCAGTCGTTTCCTCTTCATGGGTTCATCATTTCATTAGGCAGTTTTGACTTACAGTATTTGATGTTTAATGTTCGATGATCGCGTTAGGTTACTTGTGCGTGAGCAACTTCTATCCGCTCCTTCTGGGCTGCGTCTGAAATCGCATACTCTCTTGAGTACTTGTTTTGAGTAGGGATGAGCGGGGCACAAACTAACGCGGGGTTAGTTGTAACACACATGGTTTAAAACTTTCCACACATGCCAGGATGACGAAACTTAGTGTATTTACTAGTTGCCATATCAACATTATTTAGAGAAAAAATTGCACCAAAATTAAAAAATCTTTGGAAGATATCACTGAACATTTATTTAACCATATTAAAAGAACATTTCTTACTTAAGTTTATTTTTCATCTCTGTTTTTTGTGTTTATTTAAAATAAGACAAATCTGATATTATTGTAATCTTATATCTGTTATTTAACAGTTGAGCTAGTTTTTTAATGCTTTAATTCTTTAACAGCCCAATACCTACAAAAAAGTCTCCTGGTACGAAATCTGAAAACCAACAGGAAGTGAGATATTTTGAATTTTCTTTGCAAAATTGTTGCAAATTTTGCCATTTCCAGACGTTGTACTTTAACGAACTCCTCCTAGAGATTTAATCAGATCAACAGCATATTTGCACAGTCTAATCTAAAGGCCTTTGTGACGTTAAATTGTGAAGATCTTGAGTTTTCACGGACACGCCTCTGTGGCGGCCTGACAAAATCTGATGTTTCGCCATGACACAGGAAGCTGTTGTAAGTCAGGCATACAATGTCCGATCTGCCCCAAACTTCATATGTTTGATAAGAGTCCTGGCCTGAAGACATCTACATATGGGTTTCAGAATTAGGCGTGGCAAAATGGCTCGATAGCGCCACCTACAACATTTCAACGAAGTGCCCCTCCCGCAACGTTTCACGTACAGGTATGAAATTCGGTACACACATGTAACGGCCCAATACCTACAAAAAAGTCTCCTGGTAACAGTTTTTCATCTGGAGTCCGAGTCAAGTCTGGAGTCTTTTGTCACGAGTCCGAGTCGAGTCTCGAGTCATTTCATGTCTTATGCTGCGTTCACACCGAACGCGAATAGAGCGTCTGGAGCGAGTGATTTCCATGTTAAGTCAATGTAACGAGTCGAGTGACGAGTGATTTTATTTGGTGCTTTTTGTGCATTCACGCGTTTGAAGCGAATTTGCGTCTGACGCCCGAGTTGAAAAATCTGAACTTTGGCGCGTTAACCAATCAGGAGCCTGCTCGTGATAAACGGCAGCAGACCTGCCCGGAGTCATTCATTCAATATGGAGGAACGACTGATATTGGCGGTGAGCAGTCACACTGAACTTTATGACACTAATTCATATTTCTACAGAGACAGGAATAAAAAGGACCTCGCTTGGAAGAGTGTCAGTGAGGAGACTGGGCAACCTGGTAAGTTGTAAATACACATTTCACTTTTGAGTCACGTTATCGACCCTGCTAAACAGCTAGCAAGCTGCCTTGCCCCTACACCGCTGTTCTGCTCTCCAGAGCGGTGACTCTCAATGAATGCTCGATCAACATCAGCCATCTTGCAAACAGACAACCGCCTAGCACTGCCCCTCCCACAAGAAGCTAATTTTGCCTCGAACGCACGTCTATTTCGCTTCAAACTCTCGATTTATACGCGCATCCAATTCGCTGTGGACGCGCAAGTGGATTCAAAATGTTCAAGCGTCCAACTAGACGCGATAGACGCAAATTTGACGCTCTATTCGCGTTTGGTGTGAACGCAGCATTACAAAAAAGATGTCATATTCAAAAATCCTTTTTTTTTTTTTTTTTTTTTGGAAATTATACAAAATATATGACCTTTCTATCATCTGTTTTGTTTGTAATAAAGGTCCTAAGATGTAAGGGATACATCCAGCCTGTTACGTTATAATCCATTATAATGTAAAATACAAAACAATTGTCCTGGCAACAAGACGAGTAGTGATTTTCAATACAGTCGCTGAGTGGACACAAGATGGCGGCGGTCACGTTTGTTATACAGCGTTGTTATGACGACAGATATTATCAGAAAATATCAAACCTCTGAATGTTTCCAGTTGTTTCAAGTCAATAGAAAACTGTACACATGCTGATTGCTATACGTTAAAATATGCGCTTTAAGTAATAAATGTATTAACATATTTCTCTCTCGCGCTCTCTCTCTCTCTCTCTCTCTCTCTCTCTCTCTCTCGTAAACACACATTAACATGTGAAAAGCTGCATATACTACGAAAAGATTGATAAAAGTAAAACGTAGTGCTAGGTTTAAAGGTTAGATTTTATTCATGTTTTAACAGGCTGGCAATCCAAAAGAGCCACCCAGCTACAGCACAGTAAAACAGCGAGCTGTGTGAGTTAATGTCACTAACCTTTGTGGATGCGATGTCTAATAAAATGTCGTTCCGGTGTCTTTAATTTTTTTCCACACATTCTTTGCATCTAGCCGATCTGACATGGTAATAAATCCAAATGTGAGAACATATGGCACGATGGATCCTGTCATGTTTCATGGGACTCTTATGACATTTTGGAGTTTACGCGCATTACACGGACATCCGTAATCAAATCCTATAACAAGGGTCCGATCTACCACATCACGTATATGTGAAGCAGATATTATAACATTCAAATAAAGCAAATTTTTTTCATTTACGATAGTTAAGGATTAAAAACTTGAGTTGTTTTTAAAATATTCACAAGTCTTTTTTGTCGAGTCGAGTCAAGTCTGAAGTCATTTCAGGTCGAGTCCCGAGTCAAGTCTGAAGTCTCATAAAATGCGACTCGAGTCTGAGTCACTAACTCGAGTGCCCATCTCTGCCTCATGGGATAGTAAAGTGTCCATCGTATGCACACTTCAGAATCTCGCTGGTCTACTCTTTTATGAGTACTCTGAATTCGGACATACTTCTTTTGTTACTGTTTTTCACCTACTTTATAGTAGGGAAGTATGTGATTTCTGATGCAGCCTTGCCCTGCATCCCAATATGTCCCCATTCATCCTAAATAGTATGTAGGATTAGAAAAAGTGGGTCACAAAGCATAGTATGTTGAAAAGAGTATGCCAAAAGTCCCCGGTAATAAAAAGATGGTGTTTTATTTCCGAAGTGTGGATACTGTATTGGCAAATATAGCCCACAACCCATTGCTCTTTGGAGGAGGATTCGATCAGAACTACAAACACAAATTAAAAGTGTTTAAAAACTACATGGTGAATGTGAGCGACCGACGGTTTAGATAAAGGGATAAAAATGGGACTCAGCATTAGTTTAGGCAGATCTTCATCATGCTCGTTTTTGGATCCGGAAATGCTGTACTATTTCAGAATATCCGCAACAGCGCCCCCTACCATAAAACAGGGAAAACAAAGATTGCCGGAAAAAACTTGTCAATGGCGGGAAAGGCTATCTTTGCACAGATTTGAGTTTTGTCAGGTTGGCCTTGATAAACATGCGTTCTTTGACAAATAAGACCTTTATTTTAAACAAGTTCACTAGGGCTCGGAATTTAGACTTTTTATTTGTCACAGAGACCTGGCTGAACATTGGTGATATGTGAGATCTTGTTCCTAGTGATTTTACAGTTTTTAATTCTCCACAGGAAACTGGAAGGGGAGTTGCAGTAAGAACCCAGGTGCCGTTTTATTAACCAAAACGTGAACAAACACAAAACACTCCAAACTAAAACATGACTTAAACCAGAGTAGACTTGAACATGACTTGACAAAACTCACCAGATAATGGGTTACATAGAACAAAGCCAGACAAGAGACAATGGTAACATGAGGGCTATTTATACACAAGGACCTACGACTAACAACCCAGCGAGCAATAGCCGCCATTTCACCGTCTCGGTTAACTATAGACCCGATATAGTCTCGGTTAACTATAGACCCGATATAGTCTTGGTTCACTATAGACCCGATATAGTCTCAGTTCACAATAGACCCAATATAGTCTCGGTTCACTATAGACCGATATAGTCTCGGTTAACTATAGACCCGATATAGTCTCGGTTCACTATAGACCCGATATAGTCTCGGTTCACTATAGACCCGATATAGTCTCGGTTAACTATAGACCCAATATAGTCTCGGTTCACTATAGACCGATATAGTCTCGGTTAACTATAGACCCGATAGGGGAGAGCGGGGCACAACCTAACACTTTCTGACTTTCTCAGATTGTGTAAATCCACTTGGGGTTCAGAGTATTTATTTTTTCCCACATTCATTTACCACATGTCTAGTACAGTTATGTGGTTTTGTTTCATTAATACAGTGTATACTTTTTTCTTGATTTATCCCAAAAGAATAGAAAGTGAAATGTGACAACATGCCCCATAGATGGGGTACACTGTAACATGACCAAATGACCGCTTAAAATGTTATCTGATCTAATCAAAAAAATATCCAAGACAAGCTAAAATATTTTGTCAGTAAAATACAATTATTACCTTTTTCATATAAAATAATGTCATTTTTTTAATAATTAAAAATAAAAAAATGTTGAGTTTGACAACAAGCACATTGCAAAACAACATGCACAGACATACAGACATACAACATGGTTCAAAACATAATGATAATTAATAACTTCTGAACATTGACTCTCAGTCTTTATCTCATGGTTTCTCAACAGAATTCATTAATTGACAATTACCATCGCACACCTGTTGGTAATAGATAGGTGCACACTATCGATACTTGCAGAAAATATCAAAAACTTTTTATTAGCAACGTTTCGGTCTCATGACCTTCATCAGGCATATACAAGGTGTATATGCCTGATGAAGGTCATGAGACCGAAACGTAGCTAATAAAAAGTTTTCAATAGAATTCATAAAAGTATAGAATATAATATCATAGTTCTAATAGGGACATGCCCCGCCTGCTCAACTGGGATTAACCCCGGCTCGTGTCTTCTGCTGTTAGATCAGCATTAAAGAACTACTGTTAAATAATTAAAATAATATCAGATTTGTCTAGTTTTAAATAAACACAAACAACAGAGACGAAAAACTTAAGTAAGAAATGTTCCCTTTCAGTCAGTACACTACGAGTTACGTCAGTTACTGACAGAATGGGGGTTTCGCTTAGAAGCCAATCGCCTTCGAGATCTACAAAACGAGCCAATGGCATGAGAATGCCATGGGTCTGCGGAATTTGCATACCGCAACTCCGCCCCACTTCGTGGGTATAAAAGGA
Source organism: Coreius guichenoti (assembly GCA_039654105.1). Taxonomy (NCBI): domain Eukaryota; kingdom Metazoa; phylum Chordata; class Actinopteri; order Cypriniformes; family Gobionidae; genus Coreius; species Coreius guichenoti. Next base: position 43,234,578 of record CM077176.1, on the reverse strand, counting down.
GCTGCGCGGCAATCTCGCATTATGGTTTTGCTTCGGAGCCGAGTGTTCACTTGCCTTCCTGAGCTTTTTCTACTCTTCAAGACGAGCATCTCCCCAGAGTGTCGGTGTTACGGCGCGTTCCAGCGAGTTCTGCATTCCTGTCTGATCTGTGCAGTGATCCAGCACAGCGTGTGTGTTCTCCCAGGGCGCTCCGGCATTTCTGCAGAGTAAAACTCCTCTCTAAAAGAGCTACACGTGGCACGTCTTTTTCAAGATGTCTGGTCGTAAAAAGATGTGGTCGGCTGGTTAGTCCGTCTGACGGCATGATCACTGTTTGGAGTGCTTGGGCCTCGTGCACGCCGAGCTCGCATTCATGGATAAGTCATGTTCCCACTGCGGGAACATGACCATCGCAATGTTGCGATCGAGACTCCATGATCTCGGTCTAGGAGGGAGGGTCCCCTCTACCACACCCCAATCTATCTCCTCCACGAGAGGGGATACTTTGGCTGGTGGTCAGGGTGATCTGAGGGTCACGGTGTGGGCCAACCCGACGAACATTCCTCGGGCCACACCCCCCTCTAGCACATTGCAACCCGTGGTGTTGCCGGAAGAAGTCGCTGGTGTTTCCCGTCCTGGGCCCAGCGTCTCGTTCGGAGCGCCGGCGGATGACACCATGTCGATCGCCGCATCACAAGGTGGGCTGGATTCCTCCGGAGATGAGTATTTGGCTGTGCTGCCTCCCTCGGGAGTCCCAGCATTGCCCCAGTCTGATTCGGAGCTCACAGCCATGCTTGCCCGGGCAGCTGAAAGCATCGGACTTGAGTGGGACCCTCCAGCATGTCCCGAGCGCTCAGGGCTGGATAATCGGTATCTGGGGGCGGCCCGTGCTGAAAGCGCCCGTCAGCCCCCAGTGCCCTTCTTCCCGGAAGTGCATGAGGAGGTGTCGAAATCATGGAAGTCTCCGTTGACTTTTCGCGATCGCTCAGCAGCCTCTTCCGCCTTCACTGCTCTCGATGGCGGCGCGGTGAATGGATACACTGGGGTTTCCCCTGTTGAGCGTTCTGTAGCGATGCAACTGTGTCTGCAGAGCGCTTCGACATGGCATGGTGACTCAAAGCACCCATCCAAGGCCTGTGGGTTTACGTCTACTTTGGTGGCGAAGACCCACAGAGCTGCGGGCCAGGCCGCGTCCGCCTTGCATGCTATGGCCATCTTGCATGCAATGGCCATCTTGCAAGTACATCAGGCAAAGGTGCTCAGAAGCATGCACGAGGGCAATGCTGACCTTGCTCTCATGCAGGAGTTGCGTACGGCGACCGACCTCGCCCTACGGGCGACGAAAGTTACTGCACGCTCTGGTGAGGTGATGTCCACTTGTGTTGTCCAGGAACGTCATCTATGGCTCAACCTGGCAGATATGCGGGAGGCTGAGCGAACACATTTCCTCAACTCCCCTATCTCTCAGGCTGGGCTATTCGGCGGGGCGGTCGAGGATTCTACAATCAACAATTCAACAATTCTCGGCCGCACAGAATTGCAATTGATTGCAATTCTCAGGCAATCAAACAAATTCTGCCCCGGCAGCCCGCTGCTGCCTCCACCCAGCCGCCGGCACAGACGCCTCAGCCTGCTCCCCGCCGAGGCCACCCTCCCTGCGGCTCTTGCCCGGCCCCAGCAGCAGCCTCCACCTGGGCCAGGACACGGAGGAGGTCACAGGAGGGCCGCCCAGCCCTGTCTCCCTCCACCCTGAAGGTTTACATGGCCGCAATATCTGCACACCAGGACCTGGTGGACTCGAAATCAGTAGGACAGCACGACCTGGTCAGCAGGTTCCTTAGAGGGGCGAGGAGATTAAATCCACCTCGCCCTCTACAGATGCCCTCTTGGGACCTCGCAGTGGTATTATCTGCCCTGCAGAGAGCTCCCTTTGAGCCCTTGCAGTCCATCGAGTTGAAGTACTTTTCTATGAAAGTGGTGCTCTTGATTGCCCTGGCTTTCATCAAGAGGTTAGGGGACCTGCAGGCATTTTCGGTTGAAGAAGCATGCCTGGAATTCGGGCTGGCTAAGTCTCACATGATCTTTAGACCCCGGCCTGGATACGTGCCCAAGGTTCCCACCACTCCTTTCAGGGATCAGGTGGTGAACCTGCAAGCGCTGCCCCTGGAGGAGGCAGACCCAGCCTTGGCACTGCTCTGTCCAGTACGCGCCCTTCGCGCTTATGTAGACAGACGCAGTGTTTCAGGACCTCAGACCAGCTCTTTGTCTGTTACGGAGGGCAGCAGAAAGGGAAGGCTCTCTCCAAGCAGAGGTTGTCTCACTGGATAGTGGACGCCATTGTCCTGGCATATCAGATTCAGGGCCTGCCATGCCCCCTAGGGGTAAGGGCACACTCCACTAAGAGTGTTGCCTCCTCTTGGGCTTTAGAGCATGGCGCCTCGCTAACAGACATTTGCAGAGCTGCAGGCTGGGCGACACCCAACACTTTTGCGAGATTCTATAATCTCCGTGTAGAGCCAGTGTCCTCTCGTGTACTCGCTCCAAGTGGCCAGTAACTGGACAGGCTCAGGTGTCATCGCTTGCTGCGCCATTCCACTCCACGGACTGGATGTGTGCGCTATTTCACTCAGGTGAGTTTCTCAGTAAGCCCTGAGCTCCTCCAGCACTGCTGATGTCGACACCAGAGTGCATGCCCGCTTGGTCAGCCCTCGTGTTAGGCTAGGTGCCTCCATGTGCATGGTTCCCCAGCTGGGCAACCCCCACATGTGTATTTCCACGGTAAGTCTCTCCGAGCACGTGCCTTCCCATGGCAAGACACCTTGCCACTCCTGGGGTTGAAACATTCCACCTGCGGCTGGATACCCCAGAGTGCTTCATATGCAGCCCATACGTGGGTCATATGTGTATTCCTAAGTCCTCCCTGCGGGCAGGCATTGTGTTGCATTTCTCCACGTGGGATATGCTTCCCAGTGTACCTTGGTATTGGTGTTGAGCCTAGCCCCTCGTTCGTGCTAAACTCACAGCAGGGAGCTCTGGTCAGCGCAGGATGCTGGAAGACAGCCATTGAGGCAAGATTAGATTGGGAACCCCCATTCCGTCAGTAACTGACGTAACTCGTAGTGTAGTGTACTGACTGAAAGGGAACGTCTCGGTTACGTATGTAACCCTCGTTCCCTGAAGAAAGGGAACGGAGACGTTACGTCCCCATGCCACAACCGCTGTGCTTCTGGTACGGCCGGGGCGCTCAGCTCCTCAGCAGGTAAACATAATGCGAGATTGCCGCGCAGCTCCTTTTATACCCACGAGGTGGGGCGGAGTTGCGCTATGCAAATTCCGCAGACCCATGGCATTCTCATGCCATTGGCTTGTTTTGTAGATCTCGAAGGCGATTGGCTTCTAAGCGAAACCCCCATTCCGTCAGTAAATGGTTAAATTAATGTTCAGTGATATCTTCCAAAGATTTTTTAATTTTGGCGCAATTTTTTCTTGATATAGTGTTAAGGTTCTATTTTAAGGACACTTTTACTTGCACCTTGCTCAAGTTTGATCTTTTTCAAATATTGTTAAGAACTTCACGTATTTGAAACACGTCCGACGAGTCCTGTGCTATGTGCTGTTTTCGACTGCCGAGAGCTAAAGGACTTTATCTCTGAGATGTCTTTTCTTCTAGGGGATATTGTCTTGATATATGACAAAATATTAGTGTTAGGGGACTTTAATATACATGTACGATGTCCGACAAGTAGTGATGGGAGAAACGAAGCTTTTCAAGCTTCGCAAAATGCTTCACTGTTTTGAAGCGTTCGAAACACCACACGCTGGTGACCCCTGCTGTTCAGAACAGTGTAAATGCAACAAAAACTCCTTCAACAATTAAAAAACACCTTTTACAAACACATTGCAAATGTTTTATTGAAAGTATATCTACCAGATACAATTAACCAATCATCTAATACCGTTAAATATTAACTGTCTGTATAATATATATTCTTTTATCAATTTTTAGGGCTTGTTTTGTTTGCTCTATGGGTGGGTCAGCTAAACAGAGACTATTAGCTACTATTATTCCTTTTAATTATACAAATACATCATTAAAACGTCTACAAATGTATAAAACTCATCAGAGATCAGGTAATAGACATAGACACGTGTTCAATGATTCTGCATGGTTCACGGGTTCACAGAGATCGCCCCCAGCGGTGACCCATTGAAATTTCGAAACGTTTCTAAATGACGTAACGAAGCCTTGTTTACTGAAATCACGTGACTTTGGCAGTTTGAAACACGCTCTGAACCACTGATTCGAAACAGAAGATTCATAAAGGTTTCGAAGCTTCATGAAGCAGTGTTTAGAAAGCGCCCATCACTACCGCCCTTTGTCAAAAGACGTTTTGAATCTCATTGACTCCTTTGGTCTTCAGCGATTGTTTAATGGTTCTACACACATTCATGGTCACACACTGGACTTGATGATGCCACTTGGTTTATCAGTCAGTGACATTATCATAGATGATTTCTTAGTAGCTGATCATAATCCTACTCTTTTTACTGTTTCCCTCCTGATCAGCCGAAGACCAGCCGTGTGGAGAGATGTGTTCGTTCAGTAAATAAACTCAAATGCACATGTGGACTTCAGTGTGATCTGTATGGAAACACTGAAGTGTGTAGAAGTGGACATCTAAAAACATATTTATTTCCGTTAGCGTTCATACATGAGCGACGAGGTATTGCTGCTGTAGGTACTGTTTTTTAGGATTTTTCTCAGATTTTTAATTTGTGGTTATTTATATTTGGAGTATTTGGAGTGTTTTATCTATTGAACAGCACTGTGGTCAACAATGTTGTTTTATTATGTGCTTTATAGATAAACTGTAATTGGAAATGTCTAGTTTTTTTTTTTTTCTATGGGGACTATAATGTGTTTTATGTGTTGCCAGCATCAAAGATGAATTTCTGTCCAGGAAAACTGAACAGACAATAAAGTTTAACTAACTAACTAACTAATTAACTAGGTTAGTGAACGTAACCTTGGTTGTATAAGTGGACACGAGATGCTGATTCTGTTCATGGGTACCGAAGATGTCACTTCCGCCATGCTCGCCGCCATTTTTGTGTCCGACATGGAAACAAAATGCATCTGCCATGGATGAATAAAATGAAATAGCCTCCGCACGGATAATAAGGAAATTATTTTAATCAAACCATGTTGTTGATGAAAATAATACGAGTCGAGAACAATACAAGTGCTAGTTATTAAAAATAATGCATCAATGTTTTTGAAAAAATATTTTTAATATTACAGTAATAGTAAATATCTTTAATATTACTGGTTGAACATGCAGTTTGAGAGCACTGAAGCTGAAGAGAATTAGGCTAACACTCGTAAACTGAAGAGCTTGTTGTGGATGCGCTCCCATAACAACACGCTGAAACTGAGCCCGAATAATTCACAACGTTTTATTACAATAGTGTATACAATTATAATGTTATGAATATGACAGCCCCAATCAGTTATTAATGTTTTGTGTTGGTGTTTGAACGTGCGCGCTCCACTGAAGCTAAAGATGATCAGGTACAATGAAGCGCTGCGGATTATTTACCTCAACAAAACGCATCTACACCGCAAATTGGATTTAAGTGTCATAAACATTACATTTTTTGTTTTTCAATTAAACTCATGGATGGTATTGTGTCTCAGGGCTCTTTGGATCACTGAAATGAATCTCAGACACCTGTGATAATTAGTTTGCCAGATGAGCCCAATTAAAGGAAAAGTACTTAAGAAGGACGTGGGCAGACGAAAAACAGACATGAAAGGATCCGATCCAGATGAGCTCCAGGGAACACACGTCCTAGAAGACGACAGAGAAAAAAGCGACCGATCCTGATAGCGTCTGCAACGAACTGACAAACAGGACACGCAAACACACACATATAATAGACCGCTAAACAAGGAACAGCTGCTACTGATAATGATCAGTGCTAAACGAGACCACGCCCCCCCCTATACACACACGAGGGCGAGTCAGTGAATCCATGAACCGTGACAGTACCCTCTCCCCTAAGAACGCCTCCTGGCGTTCCCAGGAGAACCTACCTGTAGATTGTAATCATCTATCAGGAAGTGGTCCAGGATGCCCCTAGCAGGAACCCAACTTCTCTCCTCCGGACCGTAACCCTCCCAGTCCACCAAGTACTGGAATCCACATCCCCTCCGTCTAGCGTCCAGAATACGACGAACCGAATAAGCTGGTTCCCCATCTATGAGACGCGGCGGGGGGGAACCGGGGCAGGCGGATTAATGTGAGAATGAAAAACGGGTTTAATCTTGGACACATGGAAGACGGGATGAACTCTCCTGTACGCAGGAGGAAATTTGAGGCGAACTGTCACTGGACTAAGGATCTTAGTGACAAGAAACGGGCCAATGAATTTGGGTGCAAACTTATTACAAACGGATCGGAGCGGAAAGTTCTTAGAAGAAAGCCACACTTTTTGACCAACGACGTATACGGGAGGTTTCAGCCTTGGTGCGCGCTCCCACCTGAAGAAGAGTCTCCCAGGCTCTTCTCCATGTGCGATGACACCTTTGGACGAAGGTGTGAGTGGAGGGAACCGCAACTTCAGATTCCAGACTGGGAAAAACTGGTGGCTGGTAACCTATACTACACTCAAAAGGCGAAAGGCCCGTGGATGATACTGGTACGAGTTATGAGCGTACTCTATCCATGAGAGTTGTTGGCTCCAGGAGGAAGGATTCTGAGCCACCCTACATCGTAACATTCTCTCCAGATCTTGGTTGGCTCTCTCTGTTTGACCGTTACTCTGGGGATGAAACCCAGATGACAGGCTGACAGTCGCTCCCAGTAATCTACCAAACTCTTTCCAAAATTTGGAAGTAAACTGAGATCCCCTGTCGGAAACCACATCTATCGGGAGGCCATGAATACGAAAGACGTGATCAACGACCGTAACCGCTGTCTCCTTGGCTGAAGGTAATTTGGGCAAGGGAATAAAATGTGCCGCCTTCGAGAACATGTCCACTACGGTTAAAATTACCGTATTTCCCTGTGAAGTAGGGAGACCTGTCACGAAATCTAGCGCTATGTGGGACCAGGGTCTCGAAGGGACAGGCAGCGGTTGGAGAAGCCCAAAAGGGGAACGATTGGAAGTCTTACCACGAGCACAAACCGAGCAAGCCAAAACAAAATCTCAGATGTCATGAGCCATCTTGGGCCACCAGAATCGTTGCTTAACCAAAAACCTGGTCCGAGAAACTCCTGGATGACAAGCCACATTGGAAACATGTCCCCAGCGGATAACATCTGACCGTAATCCCTCCGGCACAAATAACCGACTCGGTGGACCCCCGGGTGGAGGCGTTACCCCTTCTAAGGCCGTGTGGACCTTCGATTTGACCTCCCATGTGAGTGCAGAGACAAAAAGTCTCTTAGGTAAAATACACTCGGGAGTAGACGGGCTTTCGGAGAGATCAAAAATACGAGATAAAGCGTCCGGTTTGATGTTCTTAGACCCAGGACGATACGAAAGCGAAAAATCGAAACGACCGAAAAATAGAGCCCACCGAGCCTGCCTGGAGTTAAGTCGTTTGGCGGACCTGATGTATTCTAGGTTCTTGTGATCGGTCCAGACAATGAAAGGTACCCCTGAACCTTCTATCCAATGACGCCATTCTTCCTATGCTAATTTGACTGCCAACAACTCTCTGTTACCAATATCATAATTGCGTTCGGCTGTCGATAAGCAATGAGAAAAAAACGCGCATGGGTGCATCTTGTCGTCCGTGGCGGTGCGCTGGGAAAGAACTGCACCTACCCCCACCTCCGACACATCAACCTCCACCACGAACTGACGTGACGGATCAGGGGCTACAAGAATGGGAGCTGAAACGAAGCGGCTCTTTAGGTTGGAAAATGCAGCCTCAGCTGCATTAGACCACCTGAACGTCGTTCTGGTGGAGGTCAAGGCGGTCAGAGGAGCGGCTAGTTGGCTGAAGTTGCGAATAAAATGCAGATAAAAATTTGCGAATCCCAGAAACCTCTGTAGGGCCTTACGGGAGTCTGGGATTGGCCAATCTACCACAGCCTTAACCTTGTCAGGATCCATGCGCACCCCCTCAGACGAGACGATATACCCTAAGAACGGGACTGACTGTGCATGAAACACGCATTTCTCCGCCTTGACAAAAAGCCCATTCTCGAGTAACCTGTGGAGCACTTGTCTGACGTGTCAAACATGTTCCTGGAGAGAAGAAGAAAATATCAAAATGTCGTCCAGGTAGACATATATGAACTGATCGACCATATCTCTCAACACGTCATTGACAAGTGCTTGGAAAACGGCAGGGGAGTTGGACAGGCCGAAAGGCATGACCAAGTATTCAAAGTGCCCTCTGGGGGTATTAAACGCCGTTTTCCACTCATCCCCCTCCCTTATGCGGACCAAATGATAAGCGTTGCGCAGATCTAATTTCGTGAAAAGAGATGCTCCCTGCAACCGTTCAAAGGCTGAATCCATCAACGGCAAAGGATAAGTATTCTTTACCGTGATGTTGTTCAGCCCTCAGTAGTCAATGCACGGTCTGTGCTTGACAAGCCAAGGGTGACCCAGAACAATAGGCACAAGGGGGGACCTGGAAATAAAAAAACATGTCTGTTCGGTGTGATTACCGGACGTGATGAGTGTGATAGATCCCGTGGAGTGAGTGATGTCCGGTAACTTCTGCCCGCCAAGTGCGTGAACGGAAATGGTGTGCTGAAGGGGAACCATGGGAATACCCAGACGACGTGCCAGAGAAATGTCCAGTAGGTTGCCCTCCGCTCCTGAGTCCACCAACGCCTGACAGCAGTGGAATCCCGTGGCCCATTGTAGTCTTACCGGGAGAAGAGTGGCTGATGAGGATTCGTCCATAGAGATCCCACCCGACAGTAACCCCTTAACTACTGTCAGGCTTGGTCTTTTACTGGGCAGTTTCTAAGATAATGTCCAGCTCCTCCACAGTATAGACAAAGTCCTCTCTCTCTCTCAGATGTTGTCTCTCCTCCCGGGAAAGCCGAGCCCTACCCACCTGCATGGACTCCTGATCGACTGGATGGCTGACCGCACCCCCAGCGTTGCCGCTGGGAAATCCTCGGACCTCGCAACTCGTGACTGGATGTGTATACTCCATCTGTTGCTGTATACGGGCATCAACACGTAATGCTAACTCGATCAAACCATCGAGACTTTTGGGTAAGTCCAGGGTGTAGACCTCCCTTTGGATGTGGTCAGCCAGCCCATGCAGGAACATGTCCCACTGCGCCTCCTCGTTCCAGCTACACTCAGCCGCCAGGGTGCAGAATTCGATGGCATAATCCGAAACAGATCTTCTTTCCTGGCGCAGATCAGTGAGTCTGCGAGCCGCTTCACGACCCGCCACTGCCCGGTCAAACACCTGCTTCATCTCCCGAGAAAGTGTAGCGAACGAGGAGCAGCACGGATGATGGTTCTCCCACACCGCTGTCCCCCACAGAGCCGCGCGCCCAGATAGTAACGTCATCACTAGAGCCACCTTAGATTCCTCTGAAGCAAACGTCACAGGTTGAAGAGAGAAGAAAATGGCACACTTCATTAAGAAGGCTCGAAAGAGATTAGGCTCACCCGAGTACCTTTCGGGTGTTGGGATCCGAGGCTCGTGCTGATGACTCACGGGAGGAAGGGGTGGAGGGTCAGGCGGTGTGGCTGGCGCAGTGGGTGTTGACAAATGTTGAACCTGGGTAGTCAGCTCGGACACCTGCGCCACCAGAGCCTGCACAGCCCGAGCTGTGGCGAGCACTTGTTCATCCTGCTGGTCCATACGTTGTGCACTTCTAGCAAGGTACTCCTGCAGGTCCGTAGCTCTCGCTGGATCCATGTTGGTCAGTTTGTTCTGTCACGATACACTGTAAAAGAATCATAGAAGATCCAATAGCGAGTATGAACAGGTTTATTGACAACTCAGAGAAACAGTTCGATGAAGACGTAGACACAGAAGTCTGCAGGTGACTCAAAGACTCAGTTCGATGACGGCATTGGAGAATGGGTGACTGCAGCAAGTGCTCGGTGATGCAGGGACTACAATGGGCAGACGAAAAACAGACATGAAAGGATCCGATCCAGACGAGCTCCAGGGAACACACGTCCTAGAAGACGGCAGAGAAAAAAGCGAGCGATCCTGATAGAGTCTGCAACAAACTGACGAACAGGACACGCAAACACACTAAACAAGGAACAGCTGCTACTGATAATCAGTGCTAAACGAGACCACGCCCCCCCCACACACACACGAGGGCGAGTCAGTGAATCCATGAACCGTGACACTGATTCAGAGCACAGACGGGTTCGTGCAGATAAAGGCAGAATGAGGAAGGTTTCTGCCAGACAAATTCATCGGATTAAGAGAGCAGCTGCTAAATTGCCATTACAAAGCAGCAAACAGGTATTTGAAGCTGCTGGTGCCTCTGGAGTCCCGCGAACCTCAAGGTGTAGGATCCTCCAGAGGCTTGCAGTTGTGCATAAACCTACTATTCGGCCACCCCTAACCAATGCTCACAAGCAGAAATGCTTGCAGTGGGCCCAGACATACATGAGGACTAATTTTCAAACAGTCTGTTTACTGATGAGTGTCATGTAACCCTGGATGGTCCAGATGGATGGAGTAGTGGATAGTTGGTGGATGGCCACCATGTCCCAACACGGCTGCGAGGTCAACAAGGAGGTGGCGGAGTCATGTTTTGGGCTGGAATCATGGGGAGAGAGCTGGTAGGCCCCTTTAGGGTCCCTGAAGGTGTGAAATGACCTCGGCAAAGTATGTAGAGTTTCTGACTGACCACTTTCTTCCATGGTACAAAAAGAAGAACCGTGCCTTCCGTAGCAAAATCATCTTCATGCGTGACAATGCACCATCTCATGCTGCAAAGAATACCTCTGTGTCATTGGCTGCTATGGGCATAAAAGATGAGAAACTCATGGTGTGGCCACCATCCTCCCCTGACCTCAACCCTATTGAGAACCTTTGGAGCATCCTCAAGCAAAAGATCTATGAGGGTGGGAGGCAGCTCCGGGAGGCTATTCTGACATCCTGCAAACAAATTCAAGCAGAAACTCTCCAAAAACTCACAAGTTCAATGGATGCAAGAATTGTCGTGATATCAAAGAAGGGGTCCTATGTTAAGATGTAACTTGCCCTGTTAGGATGTTTTTGATTGAAATAGCTTTTGATTTCAGTAAATATGACCACCTAATGCTGCAAATTCAGCAAATGCCCATTTTCAGTTCTTTACAACCTATAAAATGTTTCAACTCTGTTGTGCATAATAATTTGGAACAGTGCATTTTCAGTTTTTTATTTTTGAAAAAAATACTGTTATCATTAGGAAGTTTGTTCAATAAAATTTGAATTATACCCTAATGGTTGATGACTTGAAAATTATACTGACTGTCATTTGCATTGACTAATTATGAAAATCAGAGAAAAATATCATTTGCATAATAATTCAGAACGCGGTGTATATGAGGGGTTCTTCACACAACAGCGCGCTGAGACAACAACCAAACCCAGAGAATTCACAACGCTTTATTACAATAGTGTCCTCATTATAATGTTATGTATATGACAGTCCAGTAGTTATTAATGTTGTGCATTGCTGTTTGGCTGCCAGTGGTCCCTTCTGGTTAAAGCAACCATTTATTCCGCCGATATAACTCCTTTGGGATTGAATAAAATTGTAGTTCGGTGTTTCTCAGACGACTGTTGTTACAGATAACTGCACAACATATCCCGGGCATATTGTGACCTTGTTGTGAACCTTCTGGGAGTGTTTCGTTGATCTTCCTCTGGTAGTTGTGGCCGCTGTGCCCATAGACTGAAACAGGTCGCGCAGCTGTGACCGGACACGGCGATAAAGCACAGTGACGTCACGTGGTTCGCATGAATAGACCAATTTGGAGCAGACGTCACAGTTACGTCACTTAGTCGTGGCAGAAAAATAGCGGTAACAAGTGGAGGAAAACGGGCAAAATCCACAGAATAAGAGAAAAATGTTTTGTTGTGCCTTTGTGTGTCAGAATCAAAATGCACAAAATACGGTCTTCATTTTTATAGAATACAGTGGTTGAAGACACTCTTTGAAGCTAAAGCAGACTGGACTGATGAAACCTGCGCTGATTAGTTACTATTAAAGCATGAATTTGATGTAAACAGTAAGTCTACATAATATTCACATATGCAGTTCATAGGGGACATACATATCAGTTACAGCATGAAATAATATTTTAACCTATAACATTTTACATAGATAACTTTTAAACATAGCCTATGACATTTTTATCTCACAATTCTTGACTCTTTTTCTTGCATTTGCGTGTTTATATCTCCCAGTTCGGACTTGTGCAATTGTGAGTTTATATCACAGTTCTGAGGGGGAAAAAGTGGTAACACTTTACAATAAGGTTGTATTAGTTAACATTAGTTAATGCATTAGTTAACATGAACTAACCATGAGCAATGCCTGTAGCTTTACAGTTTTTGTAATGTTATCTTACTGTACATATTTACATTAGTTTACGTAGCAGTTGACGCACACTAAGGATGAACATTTCTAACTCACCATCTTACTCTAAAGGTAAAAATGCTGTTGTGTACCTTATCAGCATTATTAAACAAAGCATGTATCAATGGTTTTTGAGAACCTTATTATCAAGTGTACACTATTTCAACATTAACTGATGTGTTAACATTTGTAGGTTCATTACAAAGCAGTAAATAATAATAAATGCTTCGTTAATGGTAAGTCATGTTAGTCTATAAATGTTAGTAACACATCAGTTATTGTTGAAATAGTGTACACTTGATAATAAGGTTCTCAAAAACCATTCATAGATGCTTTATTGAATGTAAGTAATGATAGTAAAGTGCGTATAAACATGAACAACCTGTCCGTTGATGTTCAGGTTTCCACTGTAGAATTATGATTACCAAGAGCCCAAATCAATGCCTTATTATTTATTAATGTTGATAAGGCACACAACAGCATTTTTACCTTTAGAGTGAGATGGTGAGTTAGAAATGTTAGTGTGTGTCAACTGCTATGTAAACTAATGTAAATATGTACGGTAAGATAACCTTACAAAAACAGTAAAGCTACAGGCATTGTTCATGTTAACTAATGCATTAACTAATGTTAACTAATACAACCTTATTGTAAAGTGTTACCAAAAAAGTCAGAATTGCGAGATATAAACTCGCAATTCTGAGGAAAAAAGACAGAATAACGAGTATATCTCACAATTCTGTTTATCCTTCAAAGAATTGTAAGATATAAACTCGGATTTGCGAGATAAAAGTCAGAATTGTGAGATATAAACTCGAAATTAACTTTTTATTCTTGCTTCCACAGATACTGCAGAACTGTCATTTTCTGCCACCAGGAGCACACAAAACACGCCATCGCTGTTTGCAAACACAAAATAGGTCAATACAGTGTATTAGATCCGTGCATTCGGTCTTAAAGGGACAGCAGTCTAATAAATCTGCTGCTGTCTGTGTCATTAATGTTAATCAAATGACAAATAAATCCAACACGTTCTCACTCCCAACTCGTCACATATTCTGCGTCAAAAATGAAACCTTCGGCATCATATACAGACGTGTTGGGCATGGGAATGTTATCGTCATAATGAAATTATCTATTGGGTTATGATTTTGCCATAATGACATGTTGGAGCGTGATTCTCAATTTAATCAGCCAGCATAATTTTATTTACATTTATTTTATTTTTTATTTACGCTATTCAGACACGTTTGAACACGTAACCCAACCCCATCCCTAAACCTACCCATTTGTGTATTATATGATATAAAACACAGGATATAACAGGCAGATACGACTGCAGGCACAATTTATTCAAAAAGTACAAATATTCCAAACGATTGATTTGTGTGAAGAAAATCCCCAAAAGTGATCAGCGTCTCCATCCGCCGAAGATCATGAACACATTCAAAAATTGCCGCTTGAAGAAGCGTTACGTCAGCTTTGACAGTGAAATGGCATTGGCTCTCGTGTGTCTCGTGACCAATCACGTCATGCTAAAGAGTCGGGTGTATCATTTGAATGAGATATGACTGAGTGGAGTGTGTGCGTACACGAGTGGCGGATCATCATTTCAGCGATTAAAACATTAAGATCAACTCTGTTCTTCACATAAAGATATCGTATGACTTCAGAAGACTTGGAATGCAACATGAGTTAATTCTTTTATACAGTTTTTGGTCAGTTTTTGCAGTAAATACCTGTGACTGTACTTTTATTTGCCTGTTACGTGTTTTATATTGTTGAGAAGTGTGTAGGTTTAGGGTAGGAGTGGGTTAGTTGCTCCAAAATATAAAATAGCCTATAAATATTCATAAAATCATGTCTACTTTTACAAATGCAAAGAATTAAATGCGTCTTGATCTGACGCATTGGGCAAACAACTGAAAGCAATGGAGTAACCTGCGCGTCGGAAAACGACGGTAAAGGGGTACAGTGTGTGTTAAAAAGTGACGCCGAGGGGTCCTGACCAAGCCTCAATATGTGACCATCAAACAGTCTCACATGGCCTCTCAGAAAAGATCTATAGGGCTTCATCCGTGTACGTTTGTTTTTTGATTAAAAAGTGAAAGTTGTAAAATGAGAAAACGGCTCATTTATTTGTTTTCCGTTTTTAAAAAAAAAAATAAAAATCGAGAATTCGGCCTGATTTTATATTTTTAGGTTCATTGGTAGAAAACGGATAAATGGCTTGAATATTCGATTTCCACATGTGGGCGGGCATGGAACGCCCCTTTCCGCTGATTGGTCAACCAAAGATCAACCCGTGCCGCTTTCAGTTCTTCCACAGTTCTGTGCAGAATAACATTCTGTGTTTCTGACAAACAATCTCTCTCTCATCCACCAACCGGACTAATGCTTTGACACAAATCACACTGGGCAGGGCCTAGAAAGGGTTTTCTTCTCTATAGGCATGGGTTCGACAACATATGTGCCAGAGAAATATTAGCCGATTATTTCACAAATATTAATGTAGGTCATCTCGCATATGCACCCACATTACCCATCAGCCGACTTCTTTGGCACACCACTGGTTTTATTGAGTTGTCCAACTATCAAAAGCTGCGTGAGCCACTGGCCAGCGCGCAGGTGCAGTTACATTGTAGCGAAGTTGAATGAATGACTCACTGACTGACTATTAAGACAGTTACAAAATAAATGAGCCGTTTTCTCATTTTTCAACGAAAAATGAATGAACACAATGTACACGGACCGGCTTCAGACCTCATGAGCACTGACGTCTTCCCATTGCGTCACTACACAGCATCTCTTCACACTCAGTGTAACATAGATGTTTTCCTATAAATCTGGATGTGTGCATGAGAAATGGTGCACACTTTTTTGTAATTTCTGAATATGCAGTGTAAACACGCGGACCCTCATCTTTCCAGCAGAACATTAAAACAGCCTGGGCTTCCCCCTGTAATGTAGAAATCAAATCCATTATAATCCAATTATATTTCTCTCCCCTGGCAGCCATCCTTGGTGACTGAGTACATAAGCTCAAATTACATTTGTGTGAAAATTAAATTATCCAAGCATCAATATACATACATACTACAGATCAGGAAAAGGGTTTAATGTATTGGACAGGTGGTCGTGGTGGCACTGAAGTGTGTGGAATGAAGATATTGAACATCTAGATTTGTTTAGTCACAGAGGGACAGAGAGACGAGTGTAATGGCTTCAGGCTGCACTGTATTCTTCATTGTGAAAAGACACTTTCTTTTTGGGTGTGAGGTTAATAATAAAAAAATGATATGCTTCAGTAGAGCAGATAAACTGTGTCAAACACAGCTGGGCCGGCAGGCCTGCATCCGGCCACCACAGAGCTAAATTGATGGTTGCTGCGACGGAGAGGACATGAAAAACTGCCCCTTTTTCTTTACTGTATGACATGAATAGAGTTCTAGGTGTCGCCTATTTTCCCCGCGCGTCCCCCGCGGGTCGCACTGCAGCGCTGACTGACAGCTGGATGTGAGACAGCACAGATGTAAAAACACCCTGATCTCCAGATCTGAGGAGCGATACAGTCAGACATCATTGACTGAGCAAGACAAGTCTCACTGCTGTCTGAACACACACATTTGGTACAGAGAATACATGCCATATTTGCCATTTTATGTCACTAAAAGGCGTGGATGGAATACACCTTTAAACCATGCCACTGTCTTTCTGTGCAATCTGCCTCCATTTAACTCGGCTTTCACCATATCAGAGATCGGAGATTATCAGGAGACGGCCTCTGTCATCACTTATTTACACAGCTATTCTAAATACATGCAACTCATCAATGTCCATCAGAGAATTATGCAAAATTACATTTTGCATAATTCATTACATCATTACATGACATTGATCACAGTGCATCTATCCACTTATGAGATTTACAGATTCATTCGGTCTAAACACATTTCTCACGGCACACACACAAACACACACATCACCTCAGGGCGGAGAGAAAACCTCATAACAGACAGGCCGATACTTTTATATTTTTGGTAGAATTACATATTACACGTGTTTGAATGCAACTGATATTCATTTCCTGTGTTGAGCCCACCTCTTCGCTGATGTATTGGGATATGATGCAATGTTTGTTTCTGTCAAATGTTTACCAATGTTTTATTTTATATTGTTTGTCTTAATTATTCTATTTTAAATTGTATTACAATAAATTATAAGTTGATACATTTGTGTGTTGTTTGATGTAGTTTTAATAGCATCAAGAAAATCAGTTCCATACTAATGTACAAATACAGTGGATAAATGTTTGGTAACAGGAGCATGAAAGGAGGCAATAATTCCCACCCATCATCATCTTTTCATCTCTATGATTGGCTGATTCCTCTGTCATGTGATAACGCCTCACAGCAAACCAGCAGGAATGGGTCGGAGAACTGGATACATTAATTACAGAGAAAAACAATTGTCCACTCAGATATCATCTCCTATGATCAAATCTAAATACAATTAGAAAGCTTGAAATGAAAGCTCACAGCATATATATATAGATACATATAAGCACATAAATAACACTTCAGCAACGACAATAGCAGACAAGGAACAGAACAAAACAGGTACTTAGGGTGTGTTTACACGACACCGTTCTCAACTGAAAACTGAAAACTATCTATGCATTATGGCTGTTCATTTAAGGCCAATTCACACAAACGCCAACAAACAAGATGGCCGTTGGATTTAGAATTTTATGAAAAATAACACTGACAAACTCGAGCACCCACAGAAAAACACAAGATATTCTCCATTCATTTTAACCAATAAAAATAAAAGATTTCAGCTTTCAGACACGACTTTCTTCAAGTTTTATAGTTCATTTGAGGCTGTTTCTATGGCGTTAAATGTCGAGAGTTATTGTAACACGAGAGTGCATCCATGTAACGAATCTCATGCTCGCAGGCGGATTTTTTTCACTAGCACAAAACTTACTGGACGGGACGCACGCTTTCACACATGGCTCTGCTCTCGCTCAGATTTAAAGGGGACATGAATTGAGAAATCAACTTTTCATTCAGCCTTTGATATATAGAAGTTCATCGTGATATAAGAATATCCTGTAACTTTCGGAGCTGAAAACTTCCTTGTTAGTCAAAGAAAAGCTTTTATTGACACCATGCCCAGCAAACGCTCGATCTCAGAATATGCCAAGCTGTGACGTCAGCGTGTGGTGAACTTTATTTTTAATGAATATCCAGCTCACGTGGGTAAGACATTGCGCGTTTGTTCCTTCATTTCACCACGGTTTCGTTTGTAAACAAGAGACTGGATTTGCAGACAGGATGAGATTACATGAATGAATGAAGCGACACACTAATGTGAGTAAAACATGTTTTTTATATGTGACAGTATTGCATTGTTACAGATCGTTTGATATCTATTGATTATGTGTACGTGTCTAACTGAACATAACTGAGCACGCTGTCACAGGCTGGAGAATCCTTTGTATTTGAGGTGTTGTTGGTTCATTGTGCTGCGATTCGGGATCAGACTCGGACATGTATGGGCCAGGGCTCGCTAAGCCCAACGTCCCAGGGCTATGTGTTTTCCAGACGGGCTACCAAAACGTAAGCCCGGCCTGCCGACAGACTATCTTAAATAGTGAAATAACATTCCTTTCTTGATGTGCGTTGTTCACTCTCTTGACTTGATATTTGAAGGAAAAATACAATCGCAGAAGTTTTGATCATGCTGATTTGTCTGACTCTGCAGTGAGGCTTGTGTGTGTGTGTGTGTACAGTTCGCGGTTATATCCACCGATCGGGCGGGCCAAGTAATAAAAAATAACATTCCAATTAATTGCGGGTGGATGAGAGATAAATCATTGTGTTTGTTTGATAAAGACATTTTGCGAGCCCTGTGGGCGAATCATTCCGGTTGCCGTTTCCCACACACTTTCAAAACAATTCCTCACGTGTACTCACAGGGGAGCCGGAGCTCATTATAATATGCAAAGCTTATCCAATCATAGCAGTGGGCGTTTACTTCCAAGTCTTCAGTGCGGCACGCCCATAAAAACCGAGCGTTCCAGGAGAGAGGCTCAAAACCAGGGTAGAAAATAGCCTTTTACTTATTCATTATGATGTTTTTGAATGTAAAAACCATGCGAACGTCATTAGTTGACCTCAGACAACAGTATAAAAAAAATTTAAAAAGCCAGTTCATGACCCCTTTAACACGTGTGTAACCCCTCCTGTTTGAACCGCCCGCTCCAAGCGGGACTCAAACTCGGGTCCGCCGGCATGAAGTCGTCAGTTGCTAGAGCATCTCTTGAGATCAGAGGAGTGAGGTTTACTCGCACAGCGACTACTAGCTGGCCTCCGTTACACGTGCACGCTCAAACTTTGTCCAGTGTGCTCTCGTGAATATCTCCTTGCTCTTTCTCTAGAATTGTCTTCTGATTTGTCCAGAAACCTGCCATTTCACTACAAGGATAATTTACTAAGCACGCCCAGCACCTACACAGCAAGGGCCTCATCGCCATGGCAACGGTTTGTGCCCAGGTCAGATTACGTCAGAGTTTGTTGTCATCTGTTGGAAAATCACACCACACTGCTCAGACATTCACGACCCAACAAACGCCGATTGAACATGTTCAGTTGGGTAAAAACAAACTCAGACCAACGGCAACAGACGCCGACAGGGGTAACACACTGATCCAACACACTCAGACAGACTTTTGTTGTTGGTGTTTGTTGGCGTTTGTCTGTGCGGTGTGAATTTGGCCATTACACGACAGTGGCGGTTTGGGGACCCGAAAATGCAAGCTTTTGAAAACAGGTTTCAAAGTGCAAGGTCTTGAAAACGATGCCTTTCCCATCTCCATATAAACAACAAAAACGTGAATTTGTGAAAACTGTGACGTCATGCGCATGCATATTACATGCTCACGCATGCGTATTACGTGTTCGCGGGGTGTTGCTTGACAAAGTGACACCTCCAACTACTGACCTGGCATCATAATACAGCCTTTTAGTCATTTTCTCAGATCTGTGTGAATGGGGAACGTTTTGACAGCGTTGTCTGTTTTTAGCACATCGTTGTCGTGTAAACATACTCTTAACCACAGAGTTAACAAGGGAAACATAATGATCGACAGCTGAACGTAATCAGTAACTAAGGAGAAACAATCACAGCTAAACTGAACTGAAGCACAAGAAACAAACACAGGAACACAAGACAGCTAAACACATTTTAGTTCATAAAAATACAGCTGTTCATTGTTAATTCAGGTCCATTAAGTAATATTAACAGATACAACTTTTGATTTTAATAATGTATTATTAAATATTAATATTAAGTTTGATAAATGATTTAGAAGTATTTTTATTGTTAGTTAATGTTAACAAATGGAACCTTATTGTAAAGTGTTACTGAACAATAATAAAGAATCAGAACATGTTTAAACAATAGGGCATGTTTTAGTCCAGATTAAAAAGTAAAAATGTTTCATTTTTAAAAAAAGTAGTCTTTTAAGTCTTTAAGTATCTGGTGCTGAGATGAACATTTAAATACTGTTCAGAAACAGAAAGTAGCGCAGCTGGTTTGTTTACGATGCTGTTCCATCAGCAAACACACAGTGTTGTGCATTTAACTGTTGATGGAAAAGTATTCTTAAAATGCATTTCAAAAATCTAAATAATTCATAATAAGGAATTATTTACGATATTATGAAGTGCCCACGATATCAATACCGTGTTCATTATTGTGAACTTATCGTGTGTGTGTGTGTGTGTGTGTGTGTGTGTGTGTGTGTATATGTGTGTGTGTGTGTGTGTGGAAGATCGGACTTTGTCTCAAATTCCATTTCATTAGAAGGGAAATGTTAGGAACAGACATTGTGTGAGTATGGATGGATGGATGGGTGGATGAATAGATGAAATTATGCAGTCTGAGTTTCAGTGACAGTTCGGTGTGATAGAGCGTCGTGGCACCAATGACTCAAATTACCACAGCAGATTCCTCGCTGCCAATAAAGGCTGCAGTAACTGCTTAGCCAGGCCAACTAATCATGTGCCTCTGTCAATGTGTTTGAGACGAGCGATCATTGTCACTTACACGAGCCATCACAGCCCTGACTACTCCCTGTGTGAAAGATAGATGACCTATAGATTTTGTTTACAGTTAACAATCATTTATATAGACAATATCAATACTGTTTTCTTCCCGTTTTCCCCACATGTGCATTTTCCCCTCGCTTACGGAGATAGCTTTAAGTAGGCCTATATGTACATTTTTCGTGGTAGTTCTATGCTATTCTTATTTAACTGTCCCATCTAGAAAAACAAATGCCACCTAAAATACTGTTTAATTTGGTCCAATAGAGTTGAACAGTGTCAAGTTACAAGCTACTCATAATTTCAATAAGTTAAACTACAATCATGCTACACTTTTTTAAACAGTGACTAACAAAGTTCTTGTTTCCACCTGATATTAAGATGTGTGTTCAGTGATCTGATCACAAGTCGTCAGCCGAGACACGTCGCTAGTTTAAGATGCGTTTCCTGTGACCAATCATATTTTGTCGATAAACCTTTAAAGACAGCCCTACTGTGAGCCACGAAGTTGTTAATTGATGTTTTTTGCTTCTGTTGAAGGCGTCAGCCCGCACTTATTTTTAAAACAATCATGTTTAATAGCGGAATTCATGGTGAAAATCTACATTACCCATGATGCTGTACAGAAAATTCCACTAATCAAGCAAAACATGCCAAAATAGTTCTTTAGCTCCACCCACTCCCATGAATCACTGGGAATGACGTAATCGAGTCGATCTCTCTACCCTTTCAAAATACTTAAATATATGTATATATATACACTATATTGCCAAAAGTATTGGGACGCCCCTCCAAATCATTGAATTCAGGTGTTCAACCACTTCATGGCCACAGGTGTATAAATCAAGCACTAGGCATGCAGATGCTTCTACAGACATTTGTGAAAGAATGGGTCGCTCTCAGGAGCTCAGTGAACTCAAGTGTGGTACCGTGATAGGTTGCCACCTGTGCAATAAGTCCATTCGGGAAATTTCCTCACTACTAAATATTCCACGCTCAACTGTTAGTGGTATTATAACAAAGTGGAAGCAATTGGGAACAACAGCAACTCAGCCACAAAGTGGTAGGCCACGTAAAATCACAGAGCGGGGTCAGCGCATGCTGAGGGTCACAGTGCGCAGAAGTCACCAACTTTCTGCAGAGTCAATAGCTACAGACCTCTAAACTTTGTGTGGCCTTTAGATTAGCTCAAGAACAGTGCGTAGAGAGCTTCATGGAATGGTTTTCCATGGCCGAGCAGCTCATCCAAGCCTTACATCACCAAGTGCAATGCAAAGCATGGGATACAGTGGTGTAAAGCACGCCGCCACTGGACTCTAGAGCAGTGGAGACATGTTCTCTGGAGTGACCAATCACGCTTCTCTGTCTGGCAATCCCATGGACGAGTCTGGGTTTGGCGGTTGCCAGGAGAACGGTACTTGTCTGACTGCATTGTGCCAAGTGTAAAGTTTGGTGGAGGGGGGATTATGGTGTGGGGTTGTTTTTCAGGGGTTGAGCTTGGCCCCTTAGTTCCAGTGAAAGGAACTCTTAATGCTTCAGCATACCAAGACATTTTTTACAATTTCATGCTCCCAACTTTGTGGGAATAGTTTGGGGATGGCCCCTTCCTGTTCCAACATGACTGCGCACCAGTGCACAAAGCAAGGTCCATAAAGACATGGATGAGCGAGTTTGGTGTGGAGGAACTTGACTGGCCTGCACAGAGTCCTGACCTCAACCCGATAGAACACCTTTGGAATGAATTAGAGCGGAGACTGCGAGCCAGGACTTCTCGTCCAACATTAATGCCTGACCTCACAAATGCGCTTCTAGAAGAATGGTCAAAAATTCCCATAAACACACTCTTAAACCTTGTGGAAAGCCTTCCCAGAAGAGTTGAAGCTGTTATAGCTGCAAAGGCTGGGCCAACTCCATATTAAACCCTATGGATTAAGAATGGGATGTCATTAAAGTTCATGTGCATGTAAAGGCAGGAATCCCAAAACTTTTGTCAATATAGTGTATATTGACTTGATTACATCATCAATTACCTCCTATCTCCTGGACTGCGTCGTCTTGACAGACAGACACACTGCTGCTCACCTGGCAAGTGAGCTGACCAGGACTTCAACTGAATGGGGTATCAGGGACACAATTGTTTCAGCCCTGTGGAGACCACTTCTACTGGGGACCACAGACCATATTTGCCCATATGCTGAACCTTATTGTCAGAGCGACACATATTGCATAGTTGCCACAGTTGATAGTTGATAGTTGAATACTTCATTAGAAGGACAGGTGCTTCAGACAAACTCATGGTCACACAAAAACAGATGGGCAGGAGCAGTTGCGTTTAAAGTTGTGTTTCCACCCTGGCACTCACTAACCCATCTAAATTTCTGGAGAAATTGTGGATGTTATTTTAAGCCATTGGAGGAGGTCACCACCTAAGTGAGTGACTAGTGATTTCTATACTATAGAAACAAGTAATGATAGGAATTACTTGCACCAGTGCAGGGTCCGCTTTTCAGCGCGTCACTCTCTACTTCTTCCGGTCCAGGGTGTCCTCGGGTGCAGCGTTGACTTGTCTCATATCTTCTTTGATCCGGTCCATCCATCTCTTCTTCAGTTGGCCACATGGCCGCCGTCCATCGGGGTTAAGCCACAATGCTCGTCTGGCAACTGATTCTTCTCTGCCGTGAACCACATGGCCATACCAACGGAGACATGCTTCCCTCATCTTTTCTATGATTGGGACGACTCCCAGTACTTTCCACACATCCTCGTTCATGACCCGGTCCAGTCGGGTCAGCCCAAGCAACCATCGGAGGGCCCAAGAAGCAAACCATGTGACTTACTAAATGATATTACTCACACCTGTGGAAAGTTTGTTGTGTTACTCTCCCTGAGGAAGGTCTGCGCCGAAATGTGCACGAGAGTTCTTTAAACTTTTTTAATGAAAAAGAGTGCAATGGTCGTCTAGCACAGTGTTTCCCAACCCTGTTCCTGGAGGCACACCAACACTATGCATTTTTGAACTCTTCCTAATTATACACACCTAATCAGCTCAATAGAAGAGACTCACAGACCTTAAATGAATGGATATCCTTAAACTGTGTAAATTAATGTCAAGTACAAAAAGTTCTGTTATTATGAGCTACCCCACTACCATGTAGGAGGGATGGGCTATAACATTGTTAAGGTGATGATACAGGGGGAAGCTTTTTAAGCAATTTTGACGGGCAATGTTGCTGAGCAATATTGCATGGCAAATATATCCAGAAGTATCCAGATATCTATCTATATCCAGAAGTATCCAGATATTTAATATATCCTAAAGTATCCAGATATCTATCTGGATACTTTAGATTGGTCGTGGGCCATGAAAACATGGATATCAGCAACAAATACAAAACACTGTGATGGACTGGCTAGGTCAGGAAGCAGACGGACTGACTTAACCGACTGTCTGCTAGCTGTCTCATGTCACAGAAGTCAGATAAATCCAAACACATAGAGATTCTCACACCTAGATATTATCACATAGAGACTGTGTCTGTTCCCCGAATTAGTAAATACAAAAAAACATCAAAACCATTTAACGGTAAAAATTTAATTGATGTCCAACAAATAAAAAACAGATATAATACAGATGAACAAATGATAAAGCTCGGGCTGCTGAATATTTGATCCCTTCCCCCAAAAGCGCTTATTGTTAATGATATGATTACAGATCATAATCTAGATGTGCTATGTTTGACAGAAACCTGGCTAAAACCTGACGATTAAATTACTTTAAATGAGTCCACCCCCCAAGATCCATCCATCCATCCATCATCCTCCGCTTATCCGGGGCCAGGTCGCGGGGGCAACAGTCTAAGCAGAGACGCCCAGACTTCCCTAGACACTTCCTCCAGCTCTTTCGGGGGAATACCGAGGCGTTCCCAGGCCAGCCGGGAGACATAATCCCTCCAGCGTGTCCTAGGTCTTCCCCGGGGTCTCCTCCCGGTGGGACGTGCCCGGAACACCTCCCTAGGAAGGCGTCCAGGAGGCATCCGAAATAGATGCCCAAGCCACCTCAGCTGGCTCCTCTCGATGTGGAGGAGCAACGGCTCTACTCTGAGTTCCTCCCGAGTGACCGAGCTTCTCATCCTATCTCTAAGGGAGCGTCCAGTCACCCTGCGGAGAAAGCTCATTTCGGCCGCCTGTATCCGGGATCTTGTCCTTTCGGTCATGACCCACAGCTCATGACCATAGGTGAGAGTAGGAACGTAGATTGACTGGTAAATCGAGAGCTTCGCCTTACAGCTCAGCTCCTTCTTCACCACGACAGACCGCTACATCGACCGCGTTACTGCAGAAGCTGCACCGATCCGTCTGTCAATCTCCCGTTCCATCCTTCCCTCACTCGTGAACAAGACCCCAAGATACTTGAACTCCTCCACTTGAGGCAGGAACTCTCCACCAACCTGAAGCGGGCAAGCCACCCTTTTCCGACTGAGAACCATGGCCTCGGACTTGGAGGTGCTGATTCTCATCCCAGCCGCTTCACACTCGGCTGCAAACCGCCCCAGCGCATGCTGAAGGTCCTGGTCTGAGGAGGCCAACACGACAACATCATCCGCAAAAAGCAGCGACGAAATCGCGTCCGGCCCTTGGCTGCGCCTAGAAATTCTGTCCATAAAAATTATAAACAGAACCGGTGACAAAGGGCAGCCCTGCCGGAGTCCAACATGCACCGGGAACAAGTCTGACTTACTGCCGGCAATGCAGACTAAGCTCCTGCTCCAGTCGTACAGGGACCGAACAGCCCTAACCAGGGGGCCCCGGACCCCATACTCCCAGAGCACCCTCCACAGGACGCCACGAGGAACACAGTTGAATGCCTTCTCCAAATCCACAAAGCACATGTGGATTGGTTGGGCAAACTCCCATGAACCCTCCAGCACCCTGGAGAGGATATAGAGCCGGAAACCACACTGTTCCTCCTGAATCCAAGGTTCCACTATCGGCCGAATTCTCCTCTCCAGTACCCTGGCATAGACTTTCCCGGGGAGGCTGAGAAGTGTGATCCCCCTGTAGTTGGAACACACTCTCCGGTCCCCCTTCTTGAAAAGAGGGACCACCACCCCATCTGCCAGTCCAGAGGTACTGTCCCCAACTGCCACGCGATGCTGCAGAGGCGTGTTAGCCAAGACAGCCCCACAATATCCAGAGACTTGAGGTACTCAGGGCGGATCTCATCCATCCCCGGTGCCTTGCCACCGAGGAGCTTTTTAACTACCTCGGTGACTTCAGCTTGGGTGATGGACGAGTCCACCTCCAAGCCCCCGGCCACTGCTTCCTCAATGGAAGACGTGTCGGTGGGATTGAGTAGATCCTCAAAGTGTTCCTTCCACCGTCCGACGATATCCCCAGTTGAGGTCAACAGCTGCCCACGGCCGCGTTGACAATGAATGTGGAGAACATGGTCCACTCGGACTCAATATCTCCAGACTCCCTCGGGATCCGGTCAAAGCTCCGTCGGAGGTGGGAGTTGAAGATCTCTCAGACAGGGGACTCGGCTAAACGTTCCCAACAGACCCTCACAGTACGTTTGGGTCTGCCGAGTCTGTCCAGCTTCCTCCCCCGCCATCGGATCCAACTCACCACCAGGTGCTGATCAGTTGACAGCTCTGCCCCTCTCTTCACCCAGGTGTCCAAGACATACGGCCGGAGGTCAGATGAGACGACCACAAAGTCGATCATCGACCTCCGGTCTAGGGTGTCCTGGTGCCATGTGCACTGATAGACACCCTTATGCTTGAACATGGTGTTCGTTATGGACAAGCCGTGACTAGCACAGAAATCCAATAACAGAACACCGCTCGGGTTCAGATCAGGGGGGCCGTTCCTCCCAATCACTCCCCTCCAGGTGTCACTGTCACTGCCCACGTGGGCGTTGAAGTCCCCCAGTAGAACGATGGAGTTTCCAGCCGGAGCACTTTCCAGCACCCCTCCCAGAGACCCCAAGACTCCGCACTGCCGTTTGGACCATAGGCACATACGACAGTGAGAGACCTATTCCCAACTCGAAGGCGCAGGGAAACGACCCTCTCGTTCACCGGGGTGAACTCCAACACATGGCGGCTGAGCTGGGGGGCTATAAGCAAACCCACTCCAGCCCGCCGCCTCTCACCATGGGCAACTCCAGAGTGGTAGAGAGTCCAGCCTCTCTCAAGAAGTGTGGTTCCAGAGCCCAAGCTGTGTGTGGAGGTGAGCCCGACTATCTCTAGTCAGTACCTCTCGACCTCCCGCACAAGCTCAGGCTCCTTCCCCGCCAGCGAGGTGACATTCCACGTCCCTAAAGCCAGTTTCCGTGTCCAGAGATCGGGTCGTCGGGGGCCTCGCCTTCGACTGTCGCCCGATCCACTATGCACCGGCCCCTTATGATCCCTCCTGCAGGTGGTGAGCCCACGGGAGGGCGGCCCCACGTTGCTCATTTGGGCTGAGCCCGGCCGGGCCCCATGGGGGGAGGCCCGGCCACCAGGCGCTCGCATGCGAGCCGCAACCCCGGGCCTGGCTCCAGGGTGAGGCCCCGGCTGCGCCATGCCGGGCGACGTCTCTGTCCTTGTTTTAATTTTCTTCATAATGGGTTTGTGAACTGCTCTTAGTCTGGCCCGTCACCAAGGACCTGTTTGCTTTGGGAGGCCCTACCAGGGGCATATAGCCCCGGACAACATAGCTCCCAGGATCATTCGGGTACTCAAACCCCTCCACCACGATAAGGTGACAGTTCAAGGAGGGGTGACAGTTCAAGGAGGGGAACCCCCCAAGATTATTGTTATAAACACGAGTTGCGTCTGAAAGGCAAAGGGGGAGGGGTTGCTGTAATTTATAATAATATCTTCAGTATTACTTAGAAGTCTAGTTTCAAATATAATTCTTTTAAAGTTTTGGTGCTTTACATAACGTTATGTAGTGTAAATGATAAATCCCGTTTGACATTTGTGCTGGCTACTGTATACAGGCCACCAGGGCACCATACAGACTTTACCAAAGAATTTGCTGATTTTCTATCAGAGTTAGTACTGGCTACAGATAAAGTCCTAATTGTTGGTGATTTTAATATCCATGTAGACAATGAAAAAGACGCATTGGTATTGGCATTTAGAGACATTCTAAACTCTATTGGAGTTAGGCAACACGTGTCAGGACCCACTCATCGCCGTAATCATACTTTAGACCTAATACTGTCACATGGAATAAATGTTGATACCATTGAAATTCTGCAGCAAAGCGATGACATCTCAGATCATTACCTAGTATTGTGAATACTTAATTTAGCAAAGGCTGCAAAGCCGTCCCCTCGTTTCAAATATGGCAGGATTATCACCACTGCCACTAAAGATTGATTTGTAAATAATCTTCCTCATTAGTTTCATCTCCTCAGCATCCCAGATAGCCTAGAGGAACTCGATGTTGCAATAGAAACTATTGACTCTCTCTTTTCCAGCACTTTAGACACCGTTGCTCCTCTGCGCTTAAAGAAGATTAAAGAAAATAGTCCAACGCCGTGGTACAACGAGCACACCCGGGCCCTTAAAACAGCAGCCAGAAAAATGGAGCCCAGCTGGAGAGATTTTTCGCATTTTTCGCATAAAAACTGCTAGATCTGCTTATTTCTTGACTCTCTTAGAAGAAAACAAACACAACCCTAGGTATTTATGATACAGTGGCTAAATTAACAAGAAATAAAGCTTCAACTTCTGACGTTTGCAAACAGCACAGCTGTAATGACTTTATGAACTTCTTTACGTGCAAGATTGATAATATTAGGAAACAAATTATAACTGTGCAACCATCTACTACAGTATCACATCAGACAGTGCATTGTAGTGTCACTGAGGAAAAATTCCACTCATTCACTGCTATAGGAGAAGAAGAATTGGCTAAACTCGTTAAATCATCTAAATCAACAACATGTATGCTCGACCCTATACCGACTAAGATCCTCCATAGATCCTCTTCTTAATATCATTAATTCATCCTTGTCATTAGGATATGTACCAAAAACTTTTAAGTTGGCTATTATTAAACCACTTATTAAAAAAACGCAACTTGATCCCACAGAATTAGCCAATTACAGGCCAATCTCAAATCTACCCTTTCTGTTAAAAATACTAGAAAAGGCAGTGTCCTCACAACTATGCTCCTTTTTAGAAAGAAATGGTATCTGTGAGGACTTCCAGTCAGGATTTAGACTGTATCATAGTACTGAGACTGCTCTCATTAGAGTTACAAATGATTTACTCTTATCATCTGATCGTGGTTGTATCTCTCTGTTAGTGTTACTCGATCTTAGCGCTGCATTCGATACTGTTGACCACAACATTCTTTTGAATAGACTCGAAAATTATGTTGGCATTAGTGGAATTGCATTGGTATGGTTTAAATCATACTTATCTGACCGTTATCAGTTTGTAGCAGTAAATGAAGAGATGTCACACCGATCACAAGTTCAGTATGGAGTACCGCAGGGCTCAGTGCTAGGACCGGTCCTCTTCACCCTGTACATGCTACCCTTGGGAGATATCATTAGGAAGCATGGTGTTAGTTTTCACTGTTATGCTGACAATACTCAGCTCTATATTTCTTCACGCCCTGATGAAACTTATCAATTCACAAGATTAACGGAATGCACAGCTGATATAAAAATTGGATGACTAGTAATTCTGAAAAAACAGAGATTATAATACTGTTATATTTGAATATTGTCTAACACTTGATGGCTGCTCTGTCAAGTCCTCGTCGTCAGTTATGAACCTAGGTGTGCTCTTTGATACTAATCTTTAATTTGAAAGCCACGTTTCTAGCATCTGTAAAACCGTATTCTTCCATCTTAAAAATATATCTAAATTACAACATATGCTCTCAATGCAAAATGCAGAACAGTTGGTTCATGCGTTCATGACCTCAAGGCTAGATTATTGTAATGCTCTACTGGGTGGTTGCCCTGCACGCTTAATAAACAAACTCCAGCTGGTCCAAAACGCAGCAGCTGAAGTTCTTACTAAAAAATTCTGGCCAGTTGATAATACCTAGAATATCAAAATCAACTGCAGGCGGTCGATCCTTTTCCTATTTAGCACCTAAACTCTGGAACAGTCTTCCTAGCATTGTTCGGGAAGCAGACACACTCTGTCAGTTTATATCTAGACTAAAATCACATCTCTATACTATGGCATACACATAGAACATTATCAATTTATATTATTCACATCAGTTAAATGATTGTTTTAGGCTGCATTAACTAGGTCAGCCGGAACCGGGAACACTTCCCATAACACCTGATGTACTCGTTACATCATAAGAAGAATGGCATCTACGCTAATGTTAGTCTCTCTGTTTATCCCGAGGTTTATTGTAGTCAGCCGGATCCGGGCTGTATCCAGATCAGATGGTGGACCTGTGTCTAGACACGACCACAACGCATCCCTGAAGTGTCTGTAGAGACCGTGTCAACTAGACTCTCCTCTGTGAAGGCCTCATCGACACGACATCCAGTGGCACTGATCCTCAACAAACCCATCTCCGACGTGATGACTCCGATCTTCAACCAGATGGAACTGGATAAATATTCTGAATGTTCCGATCTAATATGACTTCTGACCTGTAATGTTTGCCTGAATAATAATCATACACTGTTTGTTAATTGGCCAGAGGAGAACTGAGTCTGGTTTCTCCCAAGGTTTTCCCTCCATTCTGTCACTGATGGAGTTTGGGTTCTTGCCACTGTCGTCTCTGGCTTGGTTGGGGACACTTAATATTCAGCAATATTATTGATCTGACTGCACTGACATATTGGATGAGAACTGAACTGAGCTGATGATGACATCACTGTTTTCTACAGAACTGCTTTATAGCTGAATTGAACTAATTTAATAATTGATGATCTTTACAACAGAACTGAATCAACATTGAACTGACTTCAGCTGAACAATGACACTATTTTCTTTTTAGAGCTGCTTTACAGCTTTACTGACTCAGAATGTGTATTCATGTATGAGCTAAATAATAAACAGATGGTAGTCACAGCAATCTTAATGACAAAAGGAGCCGAAATGAAATGATAGTTCATTAGCAAGAAGATGCAATTTGGAGGTCAAATTGTAATGGTAACCTTTCACTGTGCAAATTGAAAATTAACCTTTGGGGCACTGAATCATTCACAGCTGAGGCTGCACCACAAAGACAACATTTCTGTTCCTTGCAGACAGTGTGAAGATTGGGGGAATCTCATAATAATTACAAATAATCATAATTATTACCACAGAGAGATTGCTGCACTCATCGCTGCATTACGGAAATCATATGAGAAAAAGAAAGGTAAAACTGTTGAAAAGGCTAACTAATTAATTTTGTAATAAGCCTTGTATGATTGCATGTTTACAAAGTGTTGGTTTGATTGTACTATTAGGAATTATTTCATACCTAATGTTCTGTGTAAGCCCTGTAATTTGAACCTTGTCATATTAAGAAGCTCGTTAAAACCAGCACTGTAGTGTGACGCCTATAAGTGCATTACGGTGATCTTACTGGCTTTAAAGGCACAGTATGTAAGATTTTGTTATGTTATATATTTTGTTGACTTGTGTACTTAAATTATCCCAAATGTTTCCAACAATGTTTAAATCCAGAGAAAGCAGCTATTTTAACCAGGACACGGACCGTATATTTGCGACGCCTATCAATGACATCATATCCACGTTAACCTTGATTTCTGCTTTGATATATGATGTGTTTTATTAGACAGGTGAGCAACTGTTTGGATACCTTTATCGACAGAAAACGAATCATTCTTATATAGCTCAACACGGTTAGTTTTATTGTTTGAATCTCTTGTTTTCTTGATTTACCGCGAGTAACATGTTTGTATCATGCCCCATACATGACTAACATAGCATAATCAGACAGAGCTTTATTTGTAGGAACAGTAATACAGTGTTTTCTCCACCATACAATATATTTTAATATGAATTACATGCCATTTAGCACCACAAGTCTCCAGCTTTTATTAAAATGATATTCTAATATTGTTCTAGCTTACTGCAGTGTTCAACAAGTGTCTCATCCGACAACAGACGCTTTTTAACTGATCATTATCCGTTAAATGACAAGATTAGAATGTCAAATTAAATTTAAATTAAATTAGAATAGATAGGTGACTGTGACCCATTAAAAATACACCAAAAAATAAAATTCAGTCAGCATAAACTACGTCGTTTATAACATAAACAAGTTCATGGAAACTGAGATGGCAGAAGGTGTATTATTATTTCTTTATTTTATTAAATGACAATGACCGTGTAAACAACATGCGAAATGTTAGACTGCATCGAGTAAATCCAACCCGGATGTCAGATCCTGTCAAAAGATATCCCGTTTTTGGTAGGCTATATGGTATGCCTAAAACCTGTCAATCAACAAAGTCTTGTCTGGTACCCAAAATTATCCCAAGCTTGCCAGTGGTAAATACGACTTGAGAGGCCATTCATGTTCTATTTTTAACTAGGAAATTAATATTTCCGATGATTCTGAGGCCACATCCACACGAAGCCAGAGCTTTCCCTATCCGATCTTTTTTTCCCCTCGTCTCAAGAAATATCTGTGTACACACGAAACCACTGAAACCGACTCAAAACGATGTAGTATACATGCCATGGAGGGGAGGGGAGGGGTTAGGATTTGGCAGGGGGTCGAAATTCGGCACAACATCGGGAAATCACCAATCCACTTACACTGTCCAATGAAATTTGAGCTTGTTAACTTGTGCCACATCACTATTGATTGTATTATCCGTGAGAAACGGGCATGAATCAATTATGTAATATCTTTAAATATGTAATATGTGGATTTTTAATTGAATTAACACACTAGCAATCACTGATAGAGCACTGTGGTCACGCCATCTGCGCTTAAAATATATTGCGCGTCTACATGAGGTTGCGTGGTAGGCTAAAGGTGTGGGCGCTTGGTGTCGGTAGAAATATTTTTAAAAATCTAATAAAATCAAATAAAATCTAATTGTTTTCTGCAAACTCCACCTGATTCTTTTTCCACATGTTCCCAAGTAACACTGTGGTGATTTTCATGTTGTTTTACTGTTTTATTATTTAATATATCAGGTGAAGTTTGCAGAAAACAATTTGATTTTATGTTTTTATGAATTTTTAAAATATGTCTGTATAGCGAGGTAAATAATCTATGATTTGACATATAATTATTAAATAGTTTGCAGAAAACAATTAGATTTTATTTATTTTTTTTATGAATTTTTAAAATATTTCTACCGACACCAAGCACCCACGCC
The DNA here is from genome assembly GCA_039654105.1 of Coreius guichenoti. NCBI lineage: Eukaryota > Metazoa > Chordata > Actinopteri > Cypriniformes > Gobionidae > Coreius > Coreius guichenoti. The sequence continues at coordinate 43,201,564 of CM077176.1, read as the reverse complement.
TTTAGCCTACCACGCAACCTCATGTAGACGCGCAATATATTTTAAGCTAGATGGCTTCTCAAACGAGCCGAAACGCGCAGTCACGTGATGTTTCAGCCAATGAGGCCGCGTGCCTGCGTTACGTCACTATTTCCAAACATTTTAAAATTCTGACGTTCACCGCTAGATGGCGTTCCCGTGTCCGTTTTGTAATGTGGGTTCATTTTTAATTAATTAAATGAATTTTAATACTTATGCGTGTGTTAACATAAAAAAGAGAATAATATTTAACTTCTGATTGGTCTAGTTTGCCAATCCTAATAACACACAAAACAAGCAACACACATTTTACAGATATTTAACTAGATTACATTTAAAAGATCTGCCTACACACTGAATACACTTGCAACCGGTAAATGTTGTGTAAATGTGTGTTTGGGTTGAGTTTTCCTTTTATACACCATTTTGACCAGCAGATGGCGCCCGTCTGTTGTGTTTCGCACAGCGATCGGAGCACGTGACCCGAGCGAGCCGCTTTGAGCTTCACATCTCCTCCTTCAATGAAAGGATCTGGCTGCGCTCGAGCCTCCTGTGACGTAACAGCTAGCAGACTACGGTGCGCCGTTTGTGACCAAGAGCAGAACGCGCGAAGTGAGAGAATACGAGCGACATTTCAGGTAATGGCATTCAAACGAACTTTTATTGACCACGTGAGCACAGATCTGATGTTTAGAAGCGTGATGTATGGGTGTTAACTCTGTTCCAGTCGCTCAGTAGCGCGTAATGTGAAGGATTTGTAAGTCGCATATGATGCGCTTTTGGGGCCTCTGTGCCGCCGTCGTTTCCAGCACTCAAGCGAACGCCCGCCTTCCCCGCGTTTCCATTGGACGAGCGCAAGAAACTGGCCTTTTGATTGGACGAAACTCACGCCAGCAACAGTCACGGTAACAGGAAGTAAAACGAAAAATGTTTCATGTCAGAGAGAAAAGATAAACATAGACAAAAGGAAGAAATAAAGTTTATTATTCCTGATTAACGCTTTTCCATCGTAAAACACACAGTTTCAGCTCAACAGAACACGCACATATCAAACTCTTAATAACGACACGACTCGTCATTTTACATTTCAACCAAAACAATTAAACATTCTGAGGTAAAGCAGAATAGAGAATGATACTAAATGCAGTTTCACATCAAGTTTCTGCTGTAATGTCAATGTTTCAGTGTGTGGAATGGTTATTAAAATGTTTATAGTTTATTATAAGACAAGCTAGATTAAACACCTCACTGAACACATAGAAAATGAAAAGAGTTTTCACACTAAATTCAGTGTTTATATCAGAATGTCGTGAAGTTAACTGTGTTTACAGCGTGTATGAGTTCAGATATGAATATTAAAAGCACTTCAGTGATGATTGTTTTACAGTCATTTCGTTTAAATAAAAGATAAACAGTTCAGTTGTGTAATATGAGCTGCTCATTTCACACACCATCCTCATATGTGTCGTGTAATTTATTATTTTATTATATATATATTTATGATATTATTTTGATTAAATACCAAAAGACTCTTCTGATACTTTTTGGTATTTAATCAAAATAATATCATAAATATATATGTAATATCATAAAATAATAAATAAGGTTTACCAGTAGAAGCTGCATGATCGAGGCAGTGACCTTTGTAGAGGTCATCATGTCACAGATCGCTGCTGTGTGGATCTATTGATTATCAGGACAGTATTTCATCTGGTTTACTGTACAGTCCTGTGTCACGGTGCCAATAACAGTCATATTTCACAGTTCTCTGTAGCAATGTTGGGACCATAGCAGCAAAATGTATTGTAACTATTTTGATTTAATATCTAACTATAGTTTAATTGTTTGAAAATAAAATGGTTTAAAATATTGGTCAGTTAAGTAAGCATTGCATTAAAAAAATCAAATGAAAAGTTTGTAATAAATGAAAAACAAACAAACACATTGCAGGTAACAGAACAGAACAAACGTTAGGTCAGTGATGTGGCGTGTCAATTCTGGTGTCCAAAGCATATTCATAATATTAAAACATTTTTAAATACACTACATTAAATGACTCGACTTCCACCTCTTAATTACTCATTATAAATAATTAATCTTTAAGGAACTATTGAGCTCAAAAGTCCCAAAATGTCATTCCGGCTTAAAATCTGAATACAAAAATACGACAAAATGTGCACTAGTCACTAAGCATCTCTTAAAATGCAGATATTTTGATCTTTTCGGTCACTGGTGCACTTTGTGTCCTTCTGGATAACACTAATAATGCATTTATAATGTATTTATTTTAAAAAACGATCTATTTGATCTAAAAGATTACCTTAAAGTGATGATAGTTGTGTTTTCCACAGGTGGTTCAGTTAGTGCCTGATTATAAAGAACACACATTTGTTTTGTCATTCCTGGAAAACACAAACCCTCTGTCATCCGTTATCCAGAATGACATATCTATAACAATCTAGTGTTTAATATTTGTAAACTTTTAGGCAGTTATTATGAGGGATGTGCGAGACTAGCCCATTAAACGATAGTGTAGCTAAAATATTAGTCATTTACAATTTATAAAATTTTTCAAATACATTTTTTTTGCACATTTAATGTTTTGCTTTATATTTTTACAAAGGCTATGTTTAAATTACCATCATGTTAATGTTACATTTTGAAATTAATGTATTATTTTGAAGAGTGTATGTATATATATATATGTTTTTTATGGTAATCCAATGACACAAGCGATTAATTTAACCCATATCTGTGTGTTATATTACGCAATTCTGTTTTTTGTTGAGTTAAGGATAAAACCTTTTTGTCTTATTTACTTTATTGGAAAACATTTTTAAACATTTTCCAGCTTTTGTTTTGATTTGGTTCTGAATTTTGAGTTATCATCAGCCAAAAATGAGCCCATGTCTATGAAATCACACATTGATTATATTAATTGTGATTCAAATGTAGTTTTCCGAGCACTAATTGTTTGTTTAGCTCCAATTATGGATATCAGCACATTTGTATGCCAACAATGGTAGAAATGTAATTAATTTCAGAATTCATTACCGTTACCCAAGAATGACATTTTCATGAGGAAAAAGATCTGATTCACTAAAAAATTATTAATTACATTCTTAAAATGTAATTCCATTACATATACAACACTCTAATAAGTATAGAAAGTCCTAAAATTGGAATTTTTTGCCAGTTTTATTTTTTATTTAAAATGTTCAAATCCTTGTCCGTCATTCACCCAATTTCAGATTCAATCCCGTATTTTAATGGGATTTTCACTCCCAAATCTTTGCAGTGTGCACTTAGGAGCATAAATAAAGTTTTATGTAAATTATGAATGGGTTATGTACAGTAACTGAGCAAAGAGCGCTGCCTTTATGATCAATGAATTTTCAAAACGTTCATAAAGACATGGTGAAATAAACCCATATGAATCAAGAGGTTTAATCCGAGTCTTCTGAAGAGACACAGTCGCTCTATACCAGGGGTCGGGAACCTGTTTTGACCAAAGAGCCATTTTTTTCATTTTTGGTTAATGCATTTTTCCAAAAGAGCCACAGTGAAAAATAATATAATATTATTAAAAAAACATGTTTTATTCCCAATGAAATTTCAACAGTAGTAACAACTAGAAAACAAACAAATATGCAGCAAACAATAAATAAGTTGCAATATGGAATTAATTGTGCAGGGCTTTCACTGTGAGGTTGAGTTACCAACTGATAAGCATAAATCCTCTTCTTGTGTGTGTGTGTGTGTGTGTGTGTGTGTGTGTGTGTGAGAGAGAGAGTGAACGCAGTGCTTACACGATGAACAGATTTATCTAGGCTTTTATTCACATGTAAACATTGATCAGTGAACATACACAAAAGCTCAACCATACTTGCCTGACACATCTCATTGGTTGTTTCAGAAGCTCAAACGTGAGAATGAATCTCATTGGTTGTTTCAGAAGCTCAAACGTGAGAATGAATCTCATTGGTTGTTTCAGAAGCTCAAACGTGAGAACGAACCTCATTGGTTGTTTCAGAAGCTCACACGTGAGAACGAACCTCATTGGTTGTTTCAGAAGCTAAAACGTGAGAACGAACCTCATTGGTTGTTTCAGAAGCTAAAACGTGAGAACGAACCTCATTGGTTGTTTCAGAAGCTCACACGTGAGAACGAACCTCATTGGTTGTTTCAGAAGCTCAAACGTGTGAATGAACCTCATTGGTTGTTTCAGAAGCTCAAACGTGAGAACGAACCTCATTGGTTGTTTCAGAAGCTTAAACGTTAGAACGAACCTCATTGGTTGTTTCAGAAGCTCAAACGTGAGAATGAACCTCATTGGTTGTTTCAGAAGCTCAAACGTGAGAATGAATCTCATTGGTTGTTTCAGAAGCTCAAACGTGAGAATGAATCTCATTGGTTGTTTCAGAAGCTCAAACGTGAGAACGAACCTCATTGGTTGTTTCAGAAGCTCACACGTGTGAATGAACCTCATTGGTTGTTTCAGAAGCTCACACGTGAGAACGAACCTCATTGGTTGTTTCAGAAGCTCAAACGTGTGAATGAACCTCATTGGTTGTTTCAGAAGCTCAAACGTGAGAACGAACCTCATTGCTTGTTTCAGAAGCTCAAACGTGTGAATGAATCTCATTGGTTGTTTCAGAAGCTCAAACGTGTGAATGAACCTCATTGGTTGTTTCAGAAGCTCAAACGTGAGAACGAACCTCATTGGTTGTTTCAGAAGCTCACACGTGAGAACGAACCTCATTGGTTGTTTCAGAAGCTCAAACGTGTGAATGAATCTCATTGGTTGTTTCAGAAGCTCAAACGTGTGAATGAACCTCATTGGTTGTTTCAGAAGCTCAAACGTGAGAACGAACCTCATTGGTTGTTTCAGAAGCTTAAACGTTAGAACGAACCTCATTGGTTGTTTCAGAAGCTCAAACGTGAGAATGAACCTCATTGGTTGTTTCAGAAGCTCAAACGTGTGAATGAACCTCATTGGTTGTTTCAGAAGCTCAAACGTGAGAATGAACCTCATTGGTTGTTTCAGAAGCTCAAACGTGAGAATGAACCTCATTGGTTGTTTCAGAAGCTCAAACGTGTGAATGAACCTCATTGGTTGTTTCAGAAGCTCAAACGTGAGAACGAACCTCATTGGTTGTTTCAGAAGCTCAAACGTGAGAACGAACCTCATTGGTTGTTTCAGAAGCTCAAACGTTAGAACGAACCTCATTGGTTGTTTCAGAAGCTCAAACGTGAGAATGAACCTCATTGGTTGTTTCAGAAGCTCAAAAGTGAGAACGAACCTCATTGGTTGTTTCAGAAGCTCATACGTGAGAATGAATCTCATTGGTTGTTTCAGAAGCTCAAACGTGAGAATGAACCTCATTGGTTGTTTCAGAAGCTCAAACGTGTGAATGAACCTCATTGGTTGTTTCAGAAGCTCAAACGTGAGAACGAACCTCATTGGTTGTTTCAGAAGCTCACACGTGAGAACGAACCTCATTGGTTGTTTCAGAAGCTCAAACGTGAGAACGAACCTCATTGGTTGTTTCAGAAGCTCAAACGTGAGAACGAACCTCATTGGTTGTTTCAGAAGCTTAAACGTTAGAACGAACCTCATTGGTTGTTTCAGAAGCTCAAACGTTAGAACGAACCTCATTGGTTGTTTCAGAAGCTCAAACGTGGGAACGAACCTCATTGCTTGTTTCAGAAGCTCAAACGTGAGAACGAACCTCATTGCTTGTTTCAGAAGCTCAAACGAATGAACCTCATTGGTTGTTTCAGAAGCTCAAACGTGAGAACGAACCTCATTGGTTGTTTCAGAAGCTCAAACGTGAGAACGGACCTCATTGGTTGTTTCAGAAGCTCACACGTGAGAACGGACCTCATTGGTTGTTTCAGAAGCTCACACGTGAGAACGGACCTCATTGGTTGTTTCAGAAGCTCACACGTGAGAACGAATCTCATTGGTTGTTTCAGAAGCTCAAACGTGAGAACGAACCTCATTGGTTGTTTCAGAAGCTCACACGTGAGAACGAACCTTATTGGTTGTTTCAGAAGCTCACACGTGAGAACGAATCTCATTGGTTGTTTCAGAAGCTCAAACGTGAGAACGAACCTCATTGGTTGTTTCAGAAGCTCAAACGTGAGAACGAACCTCATTGGTTGTTTCAGAAGCTCAAACGAGTGAACGAACCTCATTGGTTGTTTCAGAAGCTCAAACGTGAGAACGAACCTCATTGGTTGTTTCAGAAGCTCACACGTGAGAACGAACCTCTTTGGTTGTTTCAGAAGCTCACACGTGAGAACGAACCTCATTGGTTGTTTCAGAAGCTCAAATGTGAGAACGAACCTCATTGGTTGTTTCAGAAGCTCAAACGTGAGAACGAACCTCATTGGTTGTTTCAGAAGCTCAAACGTGAGAACGAACCTCATTGGTTGTTTCAGAAGCTCAAACGTGAGAACGAACCTCATTGGTTGTTTCAGAAGCTCAAACGTGAGAACGAACCTCATTGGTTGTTTCAGAAGCTCAAACGTGAGAACGAACCTCATTGGTTGTTTCAGAAGCTCACACGTGAGAACGAACCTCATTGGTTGTTTCAGAAGCTCACACGTGAGAACGAACCTCATTGGTTGTTTCAGAAGCTCACACGTGAGAACGAACCTCATTGGTTGTTTCAGAAGCTCAAACGTGAGAACGAACCTCATTGGTTGTTTCAGAAGCTCAAACGAGTGAACGAACCTCATTGGTTGTTTCAGAAGCTCAAACGTGAGAACGAACCTCATTGGTTGTTTCAGAAGCTCAAACGTGAGAACGAACCTCATTGGTTGTTTCAGAAGCTCACACGTGAGAACGAACCTCATTGGTTGTTTCAGAATCTCAAACGTGAGAATGAATCTCATTGGTTGTTTCAGAAGTTCATAGTCATAGTTCATAGTCAGGACGTTCACAGACAGCGCGTTCTCTTTTGTCTTGTCGTGTGTGTGTGTGTGTGTGTCATAGTCAGGTCATTCACAGTCAGCGCGTTCTCTTCTGTCTTTCTGAGCGTCGTGTGTGTGTCAGTCAGGACATTCACAGACAGCGCGTTCTCTTCTGTCTTGTCGTGTGTGTGTGTGTGTGTGTGTCATAGTCAGGACATTCGCAGACAGCGCGTTCTCTTCTGTCTTTCTGAGCGTCGTGTGTGTGTCAGTCAGGACATTCACAGACAGCGCGTTCTCTTCTGTATTTCTGAGTGTTGTGTGTGTGTGTGTGTGTGTGTCAGTCAGGACATTCGCAGACAGCGCGTTCTCTTCTGTCTTTCTGAGTGTTGTGTGTGTGTCAGTCAGGACATTCGCAGACAGCGCGTTCTCTTCTGTCTTTCTGAGTGTTGTGTGTGTGTGTGTGTCAGTCAGGGCATTCACAGACAGCGCGTTCTCTTCTGTCTTTCTGAGTGTTGTGTGTGTGTGTGTCATAGTCAGGACATTCACAGTCAGCACGTTCTCTTCTGTCTTTCTGAGTGTTGTGTGTGTGTGTGTCATAGTCAGGACATTCACAGACAGCACGTCCTCTTCTGTCTTTCTGAGCGTCGTGTGTGTGTCAGTCAGGACATTCACAGACAGCGCGTCCTCTTCTGTCTTTCTGAGCGTCGTGTGTGTGTCAGTCAGGTCATTCACAGACAGCGCGTCCTCTTCTGTCTTTCTGAGCATCGTGTGTGTGTCAGTCAGGACATTCACAGACAGCACGTTCTCTTCTGTCTTTCTGAGTGTCGTGTGTGTGTGTGTCATAGTCAGGACATTCACAGACAGCGCGTCTTCTTCTGTCTTTCTGAGCGTCGTGTGTGTGTCAGTCAGGACATTCACAGACAGCGCGTCCTCTTCTGTCTTTCTGAGCGTCGTGTGTGTGTCAGTCAGGTCATTCACAGACAGCGCGTCCTCTTCTGTCTTTCTGAGCATCGTGTGTGTGTCAGTCAGGACATTCACAGACAGCACGTTCTCTTCTGTCTTTCTGAGTGTCGTGTGTGTGTGTGTCATAGTCAGGACATTCACAGACAGCACGTTCTCTTCTGTCTTTCTGAGTGTCGTGTGTGTGTGTGTCATAGTCAGGTCATTCACAGACAGCGCGTCCTCTTCTGTCTTTCTGAGCGTCGTGTGTGTGTGTCATAGTCAGGACATTCACAGACAGCGCATTCTCTTCTGTCTTTCTGAGCGTCGTGTGTGTGTCATAGTCAGGTCATTCACAGACAGCACGTCCTCTTCTGTCTTTCTGAGCGTCGTGTGTGTGTCAGTCAGGACATTCACAGACAGCGCGTCCTCTTCTGTCTTTCTGAGCGTCGTGTGTGTGTCAGTCAGGTCATTCACAGACAGCGCGTCCTCTTCTGTCTTTCTGAGCATCGTGTGTGTGTCAGTCAGGACATTCACAGACAGCACGTTCTCTTCTGTCTTTCTGAGTGTCGTGTGTGTGTGTGTCATAGTCAGGACATTCACAGACAGCGCGTCTTCTTCTGTCTTTCTGAGCGTCGTGTGTGTGTCAGTCAGGACATTCACAGACAGCGCGTCCTCTTCTGTCTTTCTGAGCGTCGTGTGTGTGTCAGTCAGGTCATTCACAGACAGCGCGTCCTCTTCTGTCTTTCTGAGCATCGTGTGTGTGTCAGTCAGGACATTCACAGACAGCACGTTCTCTTCTGTCTTTCTGAGTGTCGTGTGTGTGTGTGTCATAGTCAGGACATTCACAGACAGCACGTTCTCTTCTGTCTTTCTGAGTGTCGTGTGTGTGTGTGTCATAGTCAGGTCATTCACAGACAGCGCGTCCTCTTCTGTCTTTCTGAGCGTCGTGTGTGTGTGTCATAGTCAGGACATTCACAGACAGCGCATTCTCTTCTGTCTTTCTGAGCATCGTGTGTGTGTGTCATAGTCAGGTCATTCACAGACAGCGCGTCCTCTTCTGTCTTTCTGAGCGTCGTGTGTGTCAGTCAGGACATTCACAGACAGCGCATTCTCTTCTGTCTTTCTGAGCATCGTGTGTGTGTGTCATAGTCAGGTCATTCACAGACAGCGCGTCCTCTTCTGTCTTTCTGAGCGTCGTGTGTGTCAGTCAGGACATTCACAGACAGCGCGTTCTCTTCTATCTTTCTGAGCGTCGTGTGTGTGTGTCATAGTCAGGTCATTCACAGACAGCGCGTTCTCTTCTGTCTTTCTGAGCGTTGTGTGTGTCATAGTCAGGTCATTCACAGACAGCGCGTTCTCTTCTGTCTTTCTGAGCGTCGTGTGTGTGTGTCATAGTCAGGTCATTCACAGACAGCGCGTTCTCTTCTGTCTTTCTGAGCGTCGTGTGTGTGTGTCATAGTCAGGACATTCACAGACAGTGCGTTCTCTTCTGTCTTTCTGAGCGTCGTGTGTGTGTGTCAGTCAGGACATTCACAGACAGCGCGTTCTCTTCTGTCTTTCTGAGCATTGTGTGTGTGTGTCATAGTCAGGACATTCACAGACAGTGCGTTCTCTTCTGTCTTTCTGAGCGTCGTGTGTGTGTGTCAGTCAGGACATTCACAGACAGCGCGTTCTCTTCTGTCTTTCTGAGCATTGTGTGTGTGTGTCATAGTCAGGACATTCACAGACAGCGCGTTCTCTTCTGTCTTTCTGAGCGTCGTGTGTGTGTGTCATAGTCAGGTCATTCACAGACAGCGCGTTCTCTTCTGTCTTTCTGAGCATTGTGTGTGTGTGTCATAGTCAGGACATTCACAGACAGCGCGTTCTCTTCTGTCTTTCTGAGCGTCGTGTGTGTGTATCATAGTCAGGTCATTCACAGACAGCGCGTCCTCTTCTGTCTTTCTGAGTGTCGTGTGTGTGTATCATAGTCAGGTCATTCACAGACAGCGCGTCCTCTTCTGTCTTTCTGAGCGTCGTGTGTGTGTATCATAGTCAGGTCATTCACAGACAGCGCGTCCTCTTCTGTCTTTCTGAGCGTCGTGTGTGTGTATCATAGTCAGGACATTCACAGTCAGCGCGTTCTCTTCTGTCTTTCTGAGCATCGTGTGTGTGTGTCAGTCAGGACATTCACAGACAGCGCGTTCTCTTCTGTCTTTCTGAGCATCGTATGTGTGTGTCATAGTCAGGTCATTCACAGACAGCGCATTCTCTTCTGTCTTTCTGAGTGTTGTGTGTGTGTGTCATAGTCAGGTCATTCACAGACAGCGCGTCCTCTTCTGTCTTTCTGAGCGTCGTGTGTGTGTATCATAGTCAGGTCATTCACAGACAGCGCGTCCTCTTCTGTCTTTCTGAGCGTCGTGTGTGTGTATCATAGTCAGGACATTCACAGTCAGCGCGTTCTCTTCTGTCTTTCTGAGCATCGTGTGTGTGTGTCAGTCAGGACATTCACAGACAGCGCGTTCTCTTCTGTCTTTCTGAGCATCGTATGTGTGTGTCATAGTCAGGTCATTCACAGACAGCGCATTCTCTTCTGTCTTTCTGAGTGTTGTGTCTGTGTGTCATAGTCAGGACATTCACAGACAGCGCGTTCTCTTCTGTCTTTCTGAGCGTCGTGTGTGTGTATCATAGTCAGGTCATTCACAGACAGCGCGTCCTCTTCTGTCTTTCTGAGCGTCGTGTGTGTGTATCATAGTCAGGTCATTCACAGACAGCGCGTCCTCTTCTGTCTTTCTGAGCGTTGTGTGTGTCATAGTCAGGTCATTCACAGTCAGCGCGTTCTCTTCTGTCTTTCTGAGCGTCGTGTGTGTGTGTCAGTCAGGACATTCACAGACAGCGCGTTCTCTTCTGTCTTTCTGAGCATCGTATGTGTGTGTCATAGTCAGGTCATTCACAGACAGCGCGTTCTCTTCTGTCTTTCTGAGCGTCGTGTGTGTGTGTCAGTCAGGACATTCACAGACAGCGCGTTCTCTTCTGTCTTTCTGAGCATCGTATGTGTGTGTCATAGTCAGGACATTCACAGACAGCGCGTTCTCTTCTGTCTTTCTGAGTGTTGTGTGTGTGTGTCATAGTCAGGACATTCACAGACAGCGCGTTCTCTTCTGTCTTTCTGAGCGTCGTGTGTGTGTGTCATAGTCAGGTCATTCACAGACAGCGTGTTCTCTTCTGTCTTTCTGAGCGTCGTGTGTGTGTCATAGTCAGGTCATTCACAGACAGCGCGTTCTCTTCTGTCTTTCTGAGCGTCGTGTGTGTGTCATAGTCAGGTCATTCACAGACAGCGCGTTCTCTTCTGTCTTTCTGAGTGTCGTGTGTGTGTCATAGTCAGGTCATTCACAGACAGCGCGTTCTCTTCTGTCTTTCTGAGTGTCGTGTGTGTGTCATAGTCAGGTCATTCACAGACAGCGCGTTCTCTTCTGTCTTTCTGAGCGTCGTGTGTGTGTCATAGTCAGGTCATTCACAGGCAGCGCGTTCTCTTCTGTCTTTCTGAGCGTCGTGTGTGTGTGTCATAGTCAGGTCATTCACAGACAGCGCGTTCTCTTCTGTCTTTCTGAGTGTTGTGTGTGTGTGTGTGTGTCATAGTCAGGACATTCACAGTCAGCGCGTTCTCTTCTGTCTTTCTGAGCATCGTGTGTGTGTGTGTCATAGTCAGGACATTCACAGACAGCGCGTTCTCTTCTGTCTTTCTGAGCATTGTGTGTGTGTGTCATAGTCAGGTCATTCACAGACAGCGCGTTCTCTTCTGTCTTTCTGAGCATCGTGTGTGTGTCATAGTCAGGACATTCACAGACAGCATGTTCTCTTCTGTCTTTCTGAGCGTCGTGTGTGTGTCATAGTCAGGACATTCACAGACAGCATGTTCTCTTCTGTCTTTCTGAGTGTCGTGTGTGTGTGTGTCATAGTCAGGACATTCACAGACAGCATGTTCTCTTCTGTCTTTCTGAGCATCGTGTGTGTGTCATAGTCAGGACATTCACAGACAGCATGTTCTCTTCTGTCTTTCTGAGCATCGTGTGTGTGTCATAGTCAGGACATTCACAGACAGCATGTTCTCTTCTGTCTTTCTGAGTGTCGTGTGTGTGTGTGTCATAGTCAGGACATTCACAGACAGCATGTTCTCTTCTGTCTTTCTGAGCGTCGTGTGTGTGTCATAGTCAGGACATTCACAGACAGCATGTTCTCTTCTGTCTTTCTGAGTGTCGTGTGTGTGTGTGTCATAGTCAGGACATTCACAGACAGCATGTTCTCTTCTGTCTTTCTGAGCGTCGTGTGTGTGTCATAGTCAGGACATTCACAGACAGCATGTTCTCTTCTGTCTTTCTGAGCATCGTGTGTGTGTCATAGTCAGGTTATTCACAGACAGCATGTTCTCTTCTGTCTTTCTGAGCATCGTGTGTGTGTGTCATAGTCAGGTCATTCACAGACAGCGCATTCTCTTCTGTCTTTCTGAGTGTCGTGTGTGTGTGTGTCATAGTCAGGACATTCACAGACAGCATGTTCTCTTCTGTCTTTCTGAGTGTCGTGTGTGTGTCATAGTCAGGACATTCACAGACAGCATGTTCTCTTCTGTCTTTCTGAGTGTCGTGTGTGTGTGTGTCATAGTCAGGACATTCACAGACAGCATGTTCTCTTCTGTCTTTCTGAGCATCGTGTGTGTGTGTGTCATGGTCAGGACATTCACAGACAGCGCGTTCTCTTCTGTCTTTCTGAGTGTCGTGTGTGTGTCATAGTCAGGTCATTCACAGACAGCATGTTCTCTTCTGTCTTTCTGAGTGTCGTGTGTGTGTCATAGTCAGGACATTCACAGACAGCGCGTTCTCTTCTGTCTTTCTGAGTGTCGTGTGTGTGTCATAGTCAGGTCATTCACAGACAGCGCGTTCTCTTCTGTCTTTCTGAGTGTTGTGTGTGTGTGTGTGTGTCATAGTCAGGACATTCACAGTCAGCGCGTTCTCTTCTGTCTTTCTGAGCATCGTGTGTGTGTGTGTCATAGTCAGGACATTCACAGACAGCATGTTCTCTTCTGTCTTTCTGAGTGTCGTGTGTGTGTCATAGTCAGGTCATTCACAGACAGCATGTTCTCTTCTGTCTTTCTGAGCGTCGTGTGTGTGTCATAGTCAGGTCATTCACAGACAGCGCGTTCTCTTCTGTCTTTCTGAGTGTTGTGTGTGTGTGTCATAGTCAGGACATTCACAGTCAGCGCGTTCTCTTCTGTCTTTCTGAGCATCGTGTGTGTGTGTGTCATAGTCAGGACATTCACAGACAGCATGTTCTCTTCTGTCTTTCTGAGTGTCGTGTGTGTGTCATAGTCAGGTCATTCACAGACAGCATGTTCTCTTCTGTCTTTCTGAGCGTCGTGTGTGTGTCATAGTCAGGACATTCACAGTCAGCGCGTTCTCTTCTGTCTTTCTGAGCATCGTGTGTGTGTCATAGTCAGGTCATTCACAGACAGCGCGTTCTCTTCTGTCTTTCTGAGTGTCGTGTGTGTGTGTCATAGTCAGGGCATTTACAGACAGCGCGTTCTCTTCTGTCTTTCTGAGCGTCATGTGTGTGTCATAGTCAGGTCATTCACAGACAGCGCGTTCTCTTCTGTCTTTCTGAGCATCGTGTGTGTGTGTCATAGTCAGGTCATTCACAGACAGCGCATTCTCTTCTGTCTTTCTGAGTGTCGTGTGTGTGTGTCATAGTCAGGGCATTTACAGACAGCGCGTTCTCTTCTGTCTTTCTGAGCGTCGTGTGTGTGTCATAGTCAGGTCATTCACAGACAGCGCGTTCTCTTCTGTCTTTCTGAGCATCGTGTGTGTGTGTCATAGTCAGGTCATTCACAGACAGCGCATTCTCTTCTGTCTTTCTGAGTGTCGTGTGTGTGTGTGTCATAGTCAGGTCATTCACAGACAGCGCATTCTCTTCTGTCTTTCTGAGTGTCGTGTGTGTGTGTGTCATAGTCAGGACATTCACAGACAGTGCGTTCTCTTCTGTGTTTCTGAGCGTCGTGTGTGTGTCATAGTCAGGTCATTCACAGACAGTGCGTTCTCTTCTGTCTTTCTGAGCGTCGTGTTTGTGTCATAGTCAGGACATTCACAGACAGTGCGTTCTCTTCTGTCTTTCTGAGCATCGTGTGTGTGCCATAGTCAGGTCATTCACAGACAGTGCGTTCTCTTCTGTCTTTCTGAGTGTTGTGTGTGTGTGTGTCATAGGACATTCACAGTCAGCGGGTTCTCTTCTGTCTTTCTGAGTGTCGTGTGTGTGTGTGTCATAGTCAGGACATTCACAGACAGCATGTTCTCTTCTGTCTTTCTGAGTGTTGTGTGTGTGTGTGTGTGTCATAGTCAGGACATTCACAGTCAGCGCGTTCTCTTCTGTCTTTCTGAGCATCGTGTGTGTGTCATAGTCAGGTCATTCACAGACAGCGCGTTCTCTTCTGTCTTTCTGAGTGCCGTGTGTGTGTGTCATAGTCAGGGCATTCACAGACAGCGCGTTCTCTTCTGTCTTTCTGAGCATCGTGTGTGTGTCATAGTCAGGACATTCACAGTCAGCGCGTTCTCTTCTGTCTTTCTGAGCATCGTGTGTGTGTCATAGTCAGGTCATTCACAGACAGCGCGTTCTCTTCTGTCTTTCTGAGTGCCGTGTGTGTGTGTCATAGTCAGGTCATTCACAGACAGCGCATTCTCTTCTGTCTTTCTGAGCGTCGTGTGTGTGTCATAGTCAGGTCATTCACAGACAGCGTGTTCTCTTCTGTCTTTCTGAGCATCGTGTGTGTGTGTCATAGTCAGGTCATTCACAGACAGCGCATTCTCTTCTGTCTTTCTGAGTGTCGTGTGTGTGTGTCATAGTCAGGGCATTCACAGACAGCGCGTTCTCTTCTGTCTTTCTGAGCGTCGTGTGTGTGTGTCATAGTCAGGTCATTCACAGACAGCGCGTTCTCTTCTGTCTTTCTGAGCGTCGTGTGTGTGTGTCATAGTCAGGTCATTCACAGACAGCGCGTTCTCTTCTGTCTTTCTGAGCGTCGTGTGTGTGTGTCATAGTCAGGTCATTCACAGACAGCGCGTTCTCTTCTGTCTTTCTGAGCGTCGTGTTTGTGTCATAGTCAGGTCATTCACAGACAGTGCGTTCTCTTCTGTCTTTCTGAGCATCGTGTGTGTGTCAGTCAGGACATTCACAGACAGTGCGTTCTCTTCTGTCTTTCTGAGCGTCGTGTGTGTGTCATAGTCAGGTCATTCACAGACAGTGCGTTCTCTTCTGTCTTTCTGAGCATCGTGTGTGTGTCATAGTCAGGACATTCACAGACAGTGCGTTCTCTTCTGTCTTTCTGAGCATCGTGTGTGTGTCATAGTCAGGACATTCACAGACAGCGCGTGCTCTTCTGTCTTTCTGAGCGTCGTGTGTGTGTGTGTCATAGTCAGGACATTCACAGACAATGCGTTCTCTTCTGTCTTTCTGAGCGTCGTGTGTGTGTGTCATAGTCAGGACATTCACAGTCAGCACGTTCTCTTCTGTCTTTCTGAGTGTCGTGTGTGTGTCATAGTCAGGTCATTCACAGACAGCGCGTTCTCTTCTGTCTTTCTGAGTGTTGTGTGTTTGCCATAGTCAGGACATTCACAGACAGCGCGTTCTCTTCTGTCTTTCTGAGTGTCGTGTGTGTGTGTCATAGTCAGGTCATTCACAGACAGCGCGTTCTCTTCTGTCTTTCTGAGTGTTGTGTGTGTGTGTCATAGTCAGGACATTCACAGTCAGCGCGTTCTCTTCTGTCTTTCTGAGCATCGTGTGTGTGTGTGTCATAGTCAGGACATTCACAGACAGCATGTTCTCTTCTGTCTTTCTGAGTGTCGTGTGTGTGTCATAGTCAGGTCATTCACAGACAGCATGTTCTCTTCTGTCTTTCTGAGCGTCGTGTGTGTGTCATAGTCAGGACATTCACAGTCAGCGCGTTCTCTTCTGTCTTTCTGAGCATCGTGTGTGTGTCATAGTCAGGTCATTCACAGACAGCGCGTTCTCTTCTGTCTTTCTGAGTGTCGTGTGTGTGTGTCATAGTCAGGGCATTTACAGACAGCGCGTTCTCTTCTGTCTTTCTGAGCGTCATGTGTGTGTCATAGTCAGGTCATTCACAGACAGCGCGTTCTCTTCTGTCTTTCTGAGCATCGTGTGTGTGTCATAGTCAGGTCATTCACAGACAGCGCATTCTCTTCTGTCTTTCTGAGTGTCGTGTGTGTGTGTCATAGTCAGGGCATTTACAGACAGCGCGTTCTCTTCTGTCTTTCTGAGCGTCGTGTGTGTGTCATAGTCAGGTCATTCACAGACAGCGCGTTCTCTTCTGTCTTTCTGAGCATCGTGTGTGTGTGTCATAGTCAGGTCATTCACAGACAGCGCATTCTCTTCTGTCTTTCTGAGTGTCGTGTGTGTGTGTGTCATAGTCAGGGCATTCACAGACAGCGCGTTCTCTTCTGTCTTTCTGAGCGTCGTGTTTGTGTCATAGTCAGGACATTCACAGACAGTGCGTTCTCTTCTGTCTTTCTGAGCGTCGTGTTTGTGTCATAGTCAGGACATTCACAGACAGTGCGTTCTCTTCTGTCTTTCTGAGCATCGTGTGTGTGCCATAGTCAGGTCATTCACAGACAGTGCGTTCTCTTCTGTCTTTCTGAGTGTTGTGTGTGTGTGTGTCATAGGACATTCACAGTCAGCGGGTTCTCTTCTGTCTTTCTGAGTGTCGTGTGTGTGTGTGTCATAGTCAGGACATTCACAGACAGCATGTTCTCTTCTGTCTTTCTGAGTGTTGTGTGTGTGTGTGTGTGTCATAGTCAGGACATTCACAGTCAGCGCGTTCTCTTCTGTCTTTCTGAGCATCGTGTGTGTGTCATAGTCAGGTCATTCACAGACAGCGCGTTCTCTTCTGTCTTTCTGAGCGCCGTGTGTGTGTGTCATAGTCAGGGCATTCACAGACAGCGCGTTCTCTTCTGTCTTTCTGAGCATCGTGTGTGTGTCATAGTCAGGACATTCACAGTCAGCGCGTTCTCTTCTGTCTTTCTGAGCATCGTGTGTGTGTCATAGTCAGGTCATTCACAGACAGCGCGTTCTCTTCTGTCTTTCTGAGTGCCGTGTGTGTGTGTCATAGTCAGGTCATTCACAGACAGCGCATTCTCTTCTGTCTTTCTGAGCGTCGTGTGTGTGTCATAGTCAGGTCATTCACAGACAGCGTGTTCTCTTCTGTCTTTCTGAGCATCGTGTGTGTGTGTCATAGTCAGGTCATTCACAGACAGCGCATTCTCTTCTGTCTTTCTGAGTGTCGTGTGTGTGTGTCATAGTCAGGGCATTCACAGACAGCGCGTTCTCTTCTGTCTTTCTGAGCGTCGTGTGTGTGTGTCATAGTCAGGTCATTCACAGACAGCGCGTTCTCTTCTGTCTTTCTGAGCGTCGTGTGTGTGTGTCATAGTCAGGTCATTCACAGACAGCGCGTTCTCTTCTGTCTTTCTGAGCGTCGTGTGTGTGTGTCATAGTCAGGTCATTCACAGACAGCGCGTTCTCTTCTGTCTTTCTGAGCGTCGTGTTTGTGTCATAGTCAGGTCATTCACAGACAGTGCGTTCTCTTCTGTCTTTCTGAGCGTCGTGTGTGTGTCATAGTCAGGTCATTCACAGACAGTGCGTTCTCTTCTGTCTTTCTGAGCATCGTGTGTGTGTCATAGTCAGGACATTCACAGACAGCGCGTGCTCTTCTGTCTTTCTGAGCGTCGTGTGTGTGTGTGTCATAGTCAGGACATTCACAGACAATGCGTTCTCTTCTGTCTTTCTGAGCGTCGTGTGTGTGTGTCATAGTCAGGACATTCACAGTCAGCACGTTCTCTTCTGTCTTTCTGAGTGTCGTGTGTGTGTCATAGTCAGGGCATTCACAGACAGCGCGTTCTCTTCTGTCTTTCTGAGTGTTGTGTGTGTGTGTCATAGTCAGGACATTCACAGTCAGCGCGTTCTCTTCTGTCTTTCTGAGCGTCGTGTGTGTGTCATAGTCAGGACATTCTCAGACAGCACGTTCTCTTCTGTCTTTCTGAGCATCGTATGTGTGTGTCATAGTCAGGTCATTCACAGACAGCGCGTTCTCTTCTGTCTTTCTGAGTGTTGTGTGTTTGCCATAGTCAGGACATTCACAGACAGCGCGTTCTCTTCTGTCTTTCTGAGTGTCGTGTGTGTGTGTCATAGTCAGGACATTCACAGACAGCATGTTCTCTTCTGTCTTTCTGAGCATCGTATGTGTGTGTCATAGTCAGGTCATTCACAGACAGCGCATTCTCTTCTGTCTTTCTGAGTGTTGTGTGTGTGCCATAGTCAGGACATTCACAGACAGCGCGTTCTCTTCTGTCTTTCTGAGTGTCGTGTGTGTGTGTCATAGTCAGGACATTCACAGACAGCATGTTCTCTTCTGTCTTTCTGAGCATCGTGTGTGTGTCATAGTCAGGTCATTCACAGACAGCGCGTTCTCTTCTGTCTTTCTGAGCATCGTGTGTGTATCATAGTCAGGTCATTCACAGACAGTGCGTTCTCTTCTGTCTTGTCACGCTTGAATGGTTTAATAGCATTTGCATGAATATAAAAGCGTGATCATATAATGTAACGCTAGCCCAAGGATGACAGAAAAAACGGATGCTGCGTTAATTGCTTTAAATAATTTTAACGCGATAAACTGGAAAATTGAATCACATGCTTTAATGCGCTAATTTTGACAGCACTAATTTTAATTTACAAAAACAATATTAATGTGTAATAATTTACTGTTTTCACAGAAAGCTCCATGGATCCTTCAAATGAAGCCTAGTGATTACTGCACATGAACCCACAGCAAAATGGACAATCCCAAACGGAAATTAAGATCTGGAAAGGAGATTTTGAAGGACAAGGGCCAATCTAAGGAAAAGTCTGATGATACCGGCACAGGAGATGTTTCATCTGCACCTAAACGTGCGAAAGCATCTGATGATTCAGGACATGTATGTGTAGTAGAAGAAAGTGAGACGGCCACAGTGGAGGATCGGTCTGAAGAATGCAGCTCTCCACAAACTACTGATGCTTTGGTTTGTTCACTCTGCAACTTTGTTGCAAAAACTCAAACTGCACTGAAAATCCACTCAACGAGGAAACACTCTCATAAAGGAGGCTTACAAAACGACACTGTAATCCCACCAGGGTTGAGTTCTCTACAGAACACACCACCGTTACAAGAAACTGATGTGTCTGCATCTCTGTCAGAGGAAGACAAGCAATCAGACGTCCGTATGGCTCACACACACCAGCCCTCTGCAGATGAGACAGAACCATCGGAGACGGACGGAAGAACCAGTCCCACTCAGATGCTGCTGGAGATAGTCGAGCCCAATTCATGTGGATCGGGGAAGGATGAAGACACGAACGAGACCTTTAAAGAGGGCAGGGATACACAAGCAGAAAAGCATATTAAAAGGCAACATGATAAAAAAAAGGATGACTTCTGCGATCTTTGTAGGGATACAAAGTGTGATGACGAGAAGCACAGCCCGAAGATGCTAGAGAACCAGGATTCATTGAAGACAGAGAAGACGGCTCACGAATCTACGCATCCAACTGAAGGCAGGTCTCCACATCAGTGTGGCCGGTGCGACTTCACAGCCGACAACTCTGTAATGCTAGTGCAGCACATTAAAACACGCCATCCGTCGGAGCACCGCTTCCACTGTCGGGTGTGCCATTACTACACCAGCACCACCGAGGCCATGGAGCTCCACCTGACCGAGGAGGCCCACCAACAGCTAGCCAAAGAGAAGAGCACCAGCCCTCTGTTTAAAGACTGTGTGGAAAAAATCCTTGTGATTCTGTCAGATCAGAGGGAGGACGCAGACTCTAATGACGCTGTGGAGGATCAGGAAGCAGAAGAGCCGGCCGAGGCCGCGCAGAAAGGCTCTCCGCACAAGCGGAAGCGAGGCAGACCGAAGACGTCTAACGAGACTGTCTGTAGTCACTGTGGGCTCGTCGCTTCCAACGCCACCAACCTCAGTGTTCACATACGGCGCAGGCACAGCCGGCTGTACAGCTTCGTCTGTAAGCTCTGCAACTACTACTGTGTGACTAAAGGCGACATGGACCGCCACTGTGAGACGAAAAAGCACATCAACAAAATGCAAGCGGCCGGGAGTGACGACAGCGGGGTAGTTCTGCTAGACGCGGAGCAGGCGAGTCAAGCGAAGAAAACCGAGGCGGAAGTGGCAGAGATCGAGACGACTATTGATGAAGTGGACGCTGATCACTCCAGTGTCCCATGCAAGAAGAGCAAGCATGACTCGGGGAACCTCTGCTCTCAGTGTGACTTTGTCGCTCACTCGATGCCGTCTCTTGCTCTACATGTGCGACGCAAGCACACTAAAGACTTTGAGTTTGTTTGTCAAGCGTGCAGCTACTACACCGTGACCCGGAGAGAGATGTTCAGGCACATGGCAACAGAAAAACACAAGCAGAAGCGTGAGAGTTACCTGAAGAGACAGAACCGAAGCTCCAAGCCCACCTCTGAAGAGCCGGAGGCGGTCGCCGGATCGGAGGACGGCTCTGCTCTGACTGAGGATTCAACAGAGACATCTGAGGAGAGATGTGCAGATGAGGATGGAGCAAAACAACCTGCTGTGAAGAACACTTCCAAAGACAACGAAGAATCCTCCACTGATCCAAACGAGTCTGACGCAGTCCAGTCGATGGAGAAAGAGGATATGGACGAGGAAAACGTGTTCGATGAGGATGAAATTGCTGACTTGGGAGATGACAGTGCCTCTGGTGAGAAACACCTCAGAGGAATACAGTTTGATGCTTGCATTTATCCTTTAAAAACATTACCAGAGCACAAGCAGACCTCGCATGACGGAGAACAAATGCAGCAGCAGGCCATCAGGAAGCCTAAAACCCTGGATACAAAGACCAAACCCATCCCACGGATCCGCTGTGAGGACTGTGGGTTTTTGGCCGATGGCTTGAGTGGCCTGAATGTCCATATCTCCATGAAGCATCCGTCCAAGGAGAAGCATTTCCATTGCTTGCTGTGTGGCAAGTCCTTCTACACCGAAAGTAACCTACAGCAGCACCTGAGCAGCGCGGCACACATGCGCAACGAGCACGGGAGCGTGGAGGATCTTCCGGAAGGAGGCGCCAGCTTCAAGTGCGTCCGGTGCAGTGAGCCCTGCCAGACCGAGCAGGAGCTGTTCGTGCATATCAAAGAGAAACACGAGGAACTGCTGCGGGAAGTCAACAAGTATGTGATGGAGGACACAGAGCAGATCAACCGAGAGCGGCAGGAGAACCAGGGCAGCGTGTGCAAGTACTGCGGTAAAGTGTGCAAGAGCAGCAACTCCATGGCTTTCCTGGCTCACATTCGCACTCACACAGGTACGCCTCCCTCTGTCAGTCTTTAACCATCAAGATATTTACTTGCAACAGATTACACCTACTTAGGCCATACTTGCAGCTAAAGCAGAATTGGTTAAATCTGCATACTGAACTGATCTGAGGCTGCTCCCATCAGCCCTGACCATAGACAGTAAAAAACGATGGATGACGTGTTAGGGCTGTACAATTAATCATATTTTGATTTTGGCTTCCAGCGATTATGAAAACAGGATAATCGAGGTAAAACGATTATTGTGCCGCTGCCGCACTTTCCTCTCCTTCACAGCGGAGCGCTTTCGTTCCTCCCTAAGCCAAACTTAACATCCAAATCAGCCGAATAACAGAGTGATGTAAAATGCAGTCGACTGTTGCTAAACTGCGGGACGTGATTGATATTAAACAGTTATTAAAAGCGCATTAAGCCGCGAAAGAGACGCTGTTCCCTATGTCTGAGACGGAGCAGAACGCGCATAAGCGAAGTATTCAGATACGCGCCTAAACGGTCAAATTGCCTACACACAAATATGTCGAAATGCCGTTTTGGTAAGTATACACAGTGGGTTCTGTCTTAAGTGAATGTAAACACTGAGAAATAGCACGTGTGTAACAGTATATTGGATCTGTGCGTGAGCTCTTAAAGTGACAGCAGCCTAATAAACATGCTGCAGTTATTAATGTTAATCAAACAACAAAAGACAAAGATAAAATCACTCACTGCTCATGAATGAATAAGCTGTAGTTTTTAATAAGTAATAGTCTATATTTAATGTATACGGCAGTGTTATTGTACATTTGATTACTTTATTCAGTTTCTGTTGTAGGCTATTACTGATCTGAATACCACAGTTCATCTTACTGAAAAACCTAAAGCATGTTTATTTAATTTGTATTTTTGTTCTGTCTGTCGGTTTTGTTTGTAATTCGTTTCTTTGTTCTTATTTTATGTTTACTTGTCTTCTGTAACTGTTTTGAGGACTTTTTACTTACATTAATTAACCTAGTATTAGTTATGCTGAAATATCGATAATTGTGAAATTTCACTGACATTTAAAATGACTTATGATATCATGAAATAAGACTTTGATTATATCACCCACCAATAATCATGTTAAATAATCATGATTTCAATATTGACCAAAATAATCGTGATTATGATTTTTGCCATAATCGAGCAGCCCTACGACGTGTCTCCACTTACTTCCACTGTAGAAATACGGAGCCAAAAATGGCCGTTGACATCTTGCACGTTCTCGTGAGGCGGAGCCACGGCATCAAGGCACAATGTTCAATGATTCTCAAACGACTCGATAGATGAATCAGTCTCTCTAAATCCCTCCTTTCCATGAGCTACTCTGCTCTGATTGGTCAAACAACCCAGTCTGTTGTGATTGGTCTACCGCTTACAATATAATAGGCATATACATTTTTCACTTGTAGTCTTTTAAAAAGGCATCTGAAATAATAAACTAAGTGCAATGCAGTGTTTTCAAAAATATAAATTTTTAGATTGATATCGATACTGAAATATCAGATTTTATACTAAATACTAATTTTCCTCAGAATAGACACACGACCCCAGCAGCTCTCTCTCTCATCTCTCCGACAGCGACTGACACACACACACCCGCCTCCGCTCACTCACTAGCTTCATTTGCTCCGGATGAATATTGTTGCTGTTACAGGGTTTGAGTTTAGGCGTGGGATTGCGCGTATTGTGCATAATTTTACTCATTCCTGCAGATTTTGTGCTCACACATAAAGACGTCTCTCAGTACTAAACTGAGTTCTTTTCGCTGCTTATTGCGCTTAAACAGTCAAATACACACAAAATAATGTCAAAATGCCGGTCTTGGCGAGTATTCATGTAAACACAGTGAGTTCTGTTTTAAGTGAACGTAAACAGTTGAGAAAGAAAGCGCATGTGTAACAGTGTATTGGATCCGTGCATCAGGTCTTAAAGTGACAGCAGCCTAATATTCCTGCTGCAAAATTATGAGGTAATATTAAACATATCTATATGGCAGATTTCCCCTTGGTATTGATGTTCGGCCAGTGAAAATGTAGTAACTTTGGAAAACCACTAGCCACAGTGACTGGAGAGCAGAAAAGTGAAAGTCAAGCCCTGGTGCTAACCCATACGTTACGGTCCAGAGAGAGCATGGCGTTTAACATCGGCATTCTGTGACAGTATTCTGGTTTAATGTTTCTCTGTTTAAATCTATTGTGACAGATTTGTCAATATGGTGTCTTTTATTTCCCTCTACAGGATCCAAACCGTTCATGTGTAAGATCTGTAACTTTGCCACCGCTCAGCTGGGCGACGCTCGTAACCACGTGAAGAGACATCTGGGCATGAGAGAGTACAAGTGTCACATCTGCGGGTGAGTTCAGGACAGTCATCTCAGCTTGATGACTGCTTCATGTATTTGAGTTTTTACAATACATATCTGAAGCAGTTTTACAAAGAAGAGTGTCTTTCAAACGCCCAAATAAACAAGCCTAAAGAGACTGTTTACATTACGCTCCATTTTAGTAATGGAACTGAGGCAATGATATGCTGAATCATATTTATAATGTTATGAAGATACAGACATCTTGGACTCTAGATATGAGGTAAATCATAGTGCAGTCGCCTTCACAGCTCATTAAAGATTGAATTTAAGGTAAGGTAGACCTTATTAGTCCCACACCAGGGAAATCCACTTATTACAGCAGCTCCAGATCCAAACAAATAACAACAAATAAGGAAGGGGAAAAAATTGGTCAATTTATTTACTTTAAAGTTTATAAGATTATTTTATGTTGTTTTGGTGTGCTGTATATTCCACATGATGACCATGCAGAGCAGTTTCTTTCTGATGGGGGATTTTAATGGGTTTGCATAAAGCATACAAACTTCATCCATAAAAACCAAACCAGGGTCTCTCATGTTCTTAATATTCAGCAGTATTATTGATTTAACGGCACTATTGGATGAGAAGAACGCTTGAACTGAACTGAGCTGGATGAAG
>CM077176.1:43072259-43169759 GCA_039654105.1 Coreius guichenoti | reverse complement strand
GGAGATACGTGTCACTTTGCCATTTGTTGTACACAGAGTAACTTATTTACACTAAATTACTCTGGGACCATTTCCGCCTGGATTTGGCCTTCCCAAATTGAAAAGCTTCCCATACCCACATCCAGTGGTCTAAATACACCATTTTGGTGTCATTTTACAGGAAAGCCTTTGAAGTTATATAAAACACTGCTAAAAGTGATAAACATTTAAGTATATGTTGTTTGAGCTGTAAAAAAACCCAAAAAAGTCATCAAATTCATTTTTGAAAGTGTATATCTCAGGCCCTGTGTGCTCTAGCACCCTGCAGACAGTTTGGGCTGTTTCCAGCATATCTCAGCAAACACTGGAAAAAAGAATTTTGTGACACTGGGATATTGCATTTATACCACTGTATATGGGGAGACTTTAGATTTGGGTAGGCGGAAATTACGTAAAAAAGGTAATATTCCTCCCTTCAGATCCATTTGAATAAATCTTGCATACATGATACAGACAACATTCTTTTTCCAGTGTTTGCTGCCATCTAGTGGAAACAGCCCAAACTGTCTGCAGGGTGCTAGAGCTCACAGGGCCTGAGTTATACACTTTCAAAAATGAATTTATAACCAAAAAATCAAAAAGCGCCTCTTTTTTTGGGGGGCGGGGAGGCTGGGGGGGGGGGGTATTACAGCTCAAACAACATATACTTACATGTTTTTCAGTTTTAGCAGTGTTTTATGTAACTTCAAAGAGTTTACTGTAAAATGACATCAAAATTGTGTATTTAGACCACAGTATGTGGGTACCCATATGTTTTATGTATAAAACAAATGAAATTTAAAATATAAAATATTTGTAATGTTACTTATTGTCAGGTGAGGCAAGGGATAAGAAGGACTCAAGGATGCAGAGGTTAATGGGCTTTTTATTAGACTTAAACAAACAAAACACAAACAAACCCCTTCATGCTACACAGAACAAAACATGAAAGTACGCGGCTGATGATGAACACGAGCCGCGTGCTAAACAAACACACAACACACGGACAAAAGAGTGTATACTGCCCAAGCAAAACTACGTGCTCACACGACACCAAGCGAATGCTCATACTGTACGCTCACATCGAGGGAAAACACATGGAGCATTAATGTCCGAAGCCTGAACCAACACCAAACTAGAATGAGATGCCAGGATCCAAACACCACACAAAGCATTTCACACAGACAGAAGAGCGCATTATCTGAGCGAACTCAAACCCGTGAGACGATAGGAGTGTCAGAGCTGTCATCAAACCAAGAATAAAACCTTATCCAAGTAACAGAACCCTGACAAAATTTATATGTAAAATACATGTTCATAATGTCTGTCTCATATTCTTTTGTATTATGTAAATGAATTGCATACATATACAAATATACTTTATTAAACAAGGCTTCATATATTTGTTAGCCTACATATATTTTAATACAAGTTATGAACATTTGCCCTCATGTGATCCAATTTCAAACAAAATTATTTGACAGTGCAGACCGCCTAAAATTAATAAGAGAATTCTATGATTACTTTTGACCTAATTCATTCATCACATTGATTTAAATAGGATAATCTTGTAACATATTGATATAAAATTACAAAGAGTTAGAAAATATATCAATTTTTGTCATCAACAACATGGAGTGCAGCCACTGAAGACCATAGGCTGGCATTATGCAAATTAGTTACAAACCTACGAATCAGGATCGAGCAGGAAGTGAGACTGAATTACTGACGATTCGTTTCAGTTCAGAGTCACTTCTTTATTTTGGGAAACATAAACTCCATTTATCTGCACTGTGATCTGTGAAACTCTTACATTCACAAACAGCTCTATTACACACTACATGAAAGATAATATCCCAAAAAACATAATAGGGGAAGTTTAACAGATCAGTCAGTCATAAAGCCGTCATATTGAGCTACAGAATACACTTAGGAAAACAGAAAACGACACATTTAGTCCTGATTCACTGCGTTCATACTGTCATTCATTACACTGAACCTAAAGATACAAAACAAAACGGCTTTTATGACGTATATTTTGCAACTGAACATCTGAAGCAATGCTGTGTGCTGGTCTAAACATGTCGTGTGTGTGTGTTCATATGATGTTTTACCAGCTCAAAGGGCCCTATTTTAGCGTTCTGAGCGTACGGTGCAGGTGCTCTTAGGGCGTGTCCGAATCCACTTTTGCTAGTTTAACGACAGAAAAAACGGTCGGGCCGCCCGGCTCATGGTCCAAAAGGGTTGTCCCTCGTCTCTTATGGCGCTTTTCCACTGCGTGGTGCGACTCGGTTCGGCACGGCTCGGCTCGGCTCGGTTTGGCTCGGTTTGGTTTTCCACTGCAGTTAGCACCGCTTTAAAGTAGGTGGAAGAATGATCGTTGTAATTGTGCCGGCTCTACTTCTCGCCATGTGGATGTTTTTAACTGCAAGACGAAGAAGTTTGTTTCAAAGGAGGCTGATGGCAGCAAAACAAAATACTGCTAAAAAACATGAGTCTTGGGCACTCGTACAACAAAGCGCAGACGAAGACATCACTTGATTTGCTCGACGGCACACGAGGGTAAACTGATCTTGTATTTAGCAATGTCTTTAGGGTCTCAATCGCTATATCACTGTCACTAAAGCATATAATGGTAGTGACGGTAGTGACGATTCTCTCTGAACAATCAGTGATCTGCAGTGTTTACACATCTCTTTTTAGTATTGGTGCGGCACGCTTAGAACCTCAACCGAGGTGGTACTATTTAAGCGAACCGTACCGAGCCGTACCGAACTGCACCATGCAGTGGAAAAGTGCCATTAATGAGTCATTGGTTTGTTTTGGGCGTAACGTGCAATAAACCAATCAGAGTCTCATCTCCCTTTCCCTTTAAAAGCCAGTTGCGCTCGTGCCATGAGCGGATTCACTATTTACATGAGGAGAGACTGAACGCTTCTCCAGAGAGGAATCCTTTTATTTTTAATATTTAAATGTGTGTGTGCTGCTGCACATCCCTGTGTGTGTAATAAGCAGAGTGTACACGTGTTGTGCACCCACTCATATTACTAACACACCCTTTAAATAACACAGAAAATACTGCGCTACTGACTTTAGAGCAGGTGTGTGTTGGTCAATGGCGTTTTCAGTTCCTCACAATAGCAACGCTCCAACAATGCTCCTGAACACACACCTGGTTTAGACCAGACGCCCATGGGTGAACAGATGCGCCAGTGCATTTGATATTTAAACAACGTGGAGCTGGACGTGAACATGAGAACTGCGTCGGGCTGAAACTAGCAGAAAACACTTGAGTCGCGCCTGGCGTCGAGTGTATGATAGGGCCCAAAGTGTGTAAAGAGCAGCAGGAATCCCTCCATCACACACAAACGAAGATCTGCATTCTGTGCTTTTTAGGGTCGCATCTTGTGACATCACGTCCTGTTTTTTGTTCATTCAGAAGTCTTAGGTTTGTGTTGCGTTCATATTTCAGTCAAACCGCAGCAGAGTTCATTTGAAAGCGGACTGAGACTTCATTAAAACTTCATGAGTGTTTCTGCTCTCTCCTCTGTGACAGGGATCGTGTCCAAGTCCTTCGAGTGTCGTCTGAAGGGTCAGGGCGCGACCTTCGTCCAGGCTGAGGCGGCGTTTGCCCCTGATGAGAGCGAGCTGGGCTCAGAGGCGCTTCAGCAGGTCATCATCATCCAGGGCTACGGCGGGGGAGAGGTGGCCATCGATCAGGCGCTGGAGGAGTC
The DNA here is from genome assembly GCA_039654105.1 of Coreius guichenoti. NCBI lineage: Eukaryota > Metazoa > Chordata > Actinopteri > Cypriniformes > Gobionidae > Coreius > Coreius guichenoti. The sequence continues at coordinate 43,166,007 of CM077176.1, read as the reverse complement.
GGCCGCCGCCACCCTACAGACCCTCGCCATGTCCAGTCAGCTGACCGAAGTGCTGCACATCACTGAGGACGGCCAGCTCATCACGTCCGGCCGGGACGTGTCTACAGGAGGGCAGACCACTCGATACGTGCTGGTGGAGTCGTCCGGAGAGGCCCGAGCGGAGGAGGAGGCTGTGCACGCGGTGTCCGAGTCGTCCTCCGCTCTGGATGCTCTGCTCTGCGCCGTGACCGAGCTGGGCCAGCAGGGCGGCGCTAGAGAGGGAGAGATCACCACCACCACAGTGTCCGACCAGCTCCCTGGAGAGAAGGGTGATGATCAGGCGTCTCAGACGCAGAGCGGAGGTGAGGTGTACGAGGAGAGGGCAGAGGTGGTGGCTCAGGTGATGGGCTCGGCCAATCAGCACACGTCTGAGCAGATGCAGGAGGTGCTGCAGTTCGCAGCCAGTCAGCTGATGATGAAGGAGGGTCTCACTCAAGTGATCGTCAATGATGAGGGCACGCACTACATCGTCACACAGTTGGACGACTCCACGCTGCACGTGGAGGGTGCGGTGCAGGAACCGTCTGGAGAGGAGACCATTGTTTACTCGGAAGTCAGTCCTGAGTGATGTTTCTCTTCACATCTCACTCAATATAGAGACAGTAACTCAGGGTCACTTCCCATCACAACACTTGTTTGGGATGGATTGCTTTGGTTTTTTTTTATTCTATGTACAATGGCCACATAGCTGTGACATCAACTCTTTTATTTTATATGTAAAATGCAATACAAAAGGCTAATTCAGTTAACAGTGTGTAGATGTTTAGATTACTAATGAAAACCTTGTTAAACATACACCTTCTGTTTTACACCTTCACCTACTCCTTTATGTGTGTTTGATTGCTGAAATACCTGTTCACATTCAGGACTGGACATCTCAAGAAACTCAAGACATGATCTGTAAAGATCATAAAATAAAACTCTGGAAAATTAATATTTATAACCTTGAGATATTCTTTGGTAAAGAACTTCCATTTGACTTGAGTTTGACTTGCTTGTGAAGTCCTCTAAATAAATGACTGAGCAGTTTGTTGGCACATTTGTTTGTTTCAGTTACATTTTAGATATGTTTAAAAAGACAAATTTTTCTGTTAATAAAACATCTTGCTTTTATCAGCACATTTGAGCCTCAGCCGTTGCAGCGGATGATCATTGACTGCCATGGTAAGATACACTATATTGCCAAAAGTTTTGGGACGCCTGCCTTTACATGCATATGAACTTTAATGCCATCCCATTCTTAATCCGTAGGGTTTAATATGGAGTTGGCCCACCCTTTGCAGCTATAACAGCTTCAACTCTTCTGGGAAGGCTTTCCACAAGGTTTAGGAGTGTGTTTATGGGAATTTTTGACCATTCTTCTAGAAGCGCATTTGTGAGGTCAGGCACTGATGTTGGACGAGAAGGCCTGGCTCGCAGTCTCCGCTCTAATTCATCCCAAAGGTGTTCTATCGGGTTGAGGTCAGGACTCTGTGCAGGCCAGTCAAGTTCCTCCACACCAAACTCGCTCATCCATGTCTTTATGGACCGACGCTTTGTGCACTGGAGCGCAGTCATGTTGGGACAGGAAGGGGCCGTCCCCAAACTGTTCCCACAAAGTTGGGAGCATGAAATTGTCCAAAATGTCTTGGTATGCTGAAGCATTAAGAGTTCCTTTCACTGGAACTAAGGGGCCAAGCTCAACCCCTGAAAAACAACCCCACCCCATAATCCCCCCTCCACCAAACTTTACACTCGGCACAATGCAGTCAGGCAACCGCCTGACCCAGACTGAGAAGCGTGATTGGTCACTCCAGAGAACACGTCTCCACTGCTCTAGAGTCCAGTGGCGGCGTGCTTTGGAGGTCTGTAGCACCCCCCCCCCCCCCATAATTACTAGGTTCAGTAATTATTTTTTGCGTGAGTGAGCTCAGTTATTCGCGCTCTCTTTGCTCGCTCTCCCTATATAATCCATTCACAAATTGTAACCGTAGCAACTGACGTGCCTTTGTCAAAATAGAGCTGCACGAATAATCTTTAAAAGAGATCGCGATCTCAATTCAAACACACACGCGATCTTATTCCGAAATGACAGCAATTCTCCCCTGTCTGTTAAAGTCACACCGGATGAACATTCGAATCAGATCTGCGTTCTGACCACTGATCTATATAGAGAACATTCTTTAGATCATTATATAGAGCAGTGGTTCTGACCTAGAGAGTGCAGTTGTCATGTATAGATATGAAACAGCTTCACAAACAGTTTTTTCAACAGCACAGTATCATTATTTCTGTCTCACAATAATTCAGATTATTACAGAAGTACTGAGGTAAAGGTTTAGCAGATAGGCCTATAAACACTGTATAGTTACTATCAAAATAGAGTAGGGCTGTACGATTTGGGGAAAATATCTAATTGCGATTATTCTGGTTAAAATTGCGATTTGCGATTTAAAATGTGATGTATTTATTTATTTTTACAAATGAAAATTGTGTGTGTATATATATGTGTAACATTTTCTGCTTATATATTATGACTAATAATAATTATTATGATTATTATTATTGCTAATAATATATAATAATATTTAACAAAATAAGAAATATTACTATTACAATAACATTTTCATGATTAAAAATAAAAAAAGAGTATTTAAGAATAAATAAGTATATATTAAATAAGAAAAAATAACAATATAATAATAATAATAATTATATTTTACAGAAAACTTATTTTACAAAAAACTGCAGGGTTACCTGTTAACATGCAGGCAGCCTATGACTAAAAATCACTAGAAATGTCTAAGGATTTATTATAAAATATTATATTATTATTATTATTATTATTATTACTATTATTATAAAAATCTGTGATATCAATTTCTTAATTTTTGTCAGGAGGTATGCAAAATCAAGAATGAGTCTATGTCTTTAATATGAAATATGATCCTCTTATGCATCCACTGTGGGGAAACTCCTGTACACTGGAGAAAAACATATGGATTGTCATATACATTTATTTAGAGAAGTATTATTTTTCCTATTTTTCACCCAAAATAGGATGGAGTGAGCAGTGCTGGGCACTAAACACACTCATGTTTCATTCACACTGGAGGCCAGAGGGCGCCCTCGAGCAGAAACGCCACACACACCTCAGAGAGAAGTCATATAATGACGGAGATCCCTAATGTGAAGCTAGCGCTGTAGCTGAATAAAAAGAAGATAGAAACGCTTTGATTAAACATGAAGACACTAAACACACTCATGTTTCATTCACACTGGAGGCCAGAGGGCGCCCTCGAGCAGAAACGCCACACACACCTCAGAGAGAAGTCATATAATGACGGAGATCCCTAATGTGAAGCTAGCACTGTAGCTGAATAAAAAGAAGATAGAAACGCTTTGATTAAACATGAAGACAATAAACACACGACTGCGACAATATATGGTGTATTTGAGTTCTTCAAGCCTTCTCGGGTATTTTCATAATAATAAAGTATGCAGTGCTGATTGACATAACCTTCATCACTGTATAGAATACTATAAAATAATTCATCGTCTGCCTCATTCTGTGATGAGAAGCCACATCAGCTCACAAACACTCGACTGACGATATGAAGTGAGTTAAAACGTTATTAAATGTTGTCTTTTTCAAACTCGCGTTATAAGCGCCTCAAACTCGCAGTGTTTCAGACGGAGCAGCGTTTACTCCTGATCACAGAGCCGCTCTTCACTAACGCTGGGCATATATTTATTTCATTAAAATCACAGCCTTTACGCTTTCATAATCGCACATAAGCCGAATCGCGATTGCGGTTTGATTTCGATTAATCGTGCAGCCCTAAAATAGAGTAACCTAAATCACCTTCTGTAAGAAACTGGACACTAGATTGTATCAGTTACATCGTTACACCAGTAGGTGGCGACAAGTGTTAAAAATGTATTTGTCATTGAATCATTCATTCAAGAGATTCTTTCAAAAACACTGATTCATCCAGTAATGAAACGAGTGAAGTCTTTGAGTGAGTCATTGAATGTTTTTTAAATTAATTAAAATTAATTAAACTATTTTAAATAGACTGCAGCAATTAATTTTTTTGTCAGAGCCTCTAGTAAATGATGTTATTTTAAGTTGTCTGCTCAGAATCGTGACCTCTATTTTTAAACAACAAAAAATTGTGATTCTCAATGTATCCATAAGCGTGCAGCTCCAGCATTAAGTGTTGTACAGTAAATGCAGACTAGACCTGTAACAGCAACAGACAAGAATAAGAAAAGTGTTTCAAGTAGTTAACTATTTAAAAATAATTTAATAACCCTTCGAGGCTGTTAGGGTCTGACTTTTTGACTTATCCTACACTTTACTTCAGTACAATAGAGGTGCTAAAATTTGTTATAATAGTCATTTTATAAAAATTTCAAAAGGGTCATTCCGTGTCAGCTCAACCAGAGGTCCCTGCCTCAAATTTTTGATTAGAAAAAAATTAGATACATTTCTAGTTTTAACATTATTTGTTCTTTAGATATTACTCTTTAAAAGAAAAAAGTATCAGCTGTATGAGTGACCAACATTTGTTTTTTGGCCACTGAAAATGTGTTCAGTTGACCAGTTTACTCATGGAGCCGCATTAAGATCTCCATATCTCTGGGATTGAACCATCGAGGGTCTTTAAAATGGAGAAACCAAAAGGAAAATTTGTTAAGAATCAGAAACTAAAAGGATATTACGATATCTTTAATACTTCTTGAGTTACAGGCATGCAAACTTGAGGCAAAAAACACAAGAAGTGCTTTTTTCCCATTTTTGAACGGTCACCGTTGGCATATAATGCAACACAGATTGATAAAGTCAACAGATTTCACTAATAGATCTACCAATCTCTGTGTAAAACCAAAATAATGATGCTGCCATCTTTCTAAAGTCATTTTTACACCCCTGTAATTTGGCTCCAAATCTCAGGGGAAAATTGTCATTTTGACCCTCCTCTACAAAACAGTGATTACTCCGTCAATATACATCTGTGACATTTAATATTTTGGCTTTCATCACTATTTATGTTTGTCTTTGTACAGAAGAAATATGAACAAAATCAAAAATTTGAGCCGGGAAAGTTTACGAAATGTGGTTGACACGGAATGACCCATGCTTGATTTATACACCTGTGGCCATGAAGTGGTTGAACACCTGAATTCAATGATTTGGAGGGGCGTCCCAATACTTTTGGCAATATAGTGTAACACAAAGTTTAGCAGTATAAATTTTTTGAAAATATGAAAAACTTTACTAAATGTGTCATCACAGTCTGTGAAAAGGGTCGATTGCCTTGTTGCTAAGATGTTTTTTTTCCCCCTTAGTAGAAGCTTTAAAATAACACAGATTAGAATAGGGTACTTTAAACTCAAATCAATATTTAATTTCCACATATTTATTGATTTGGTTCTAATCCCCTCTGTGGGTTTGCTTTGTGATAATGACATACTGACTGTATTAACTGCGTATGAAACCACACACAGCTGCTGGAAAAAACAATAGAACCGCTCATGGAGTTATGGTTTTGTAATGGTTTTGTAATGGCTATAATGGGAATTGTACTGGTTTTAATGGAAACTCCGCTGGTAATCTGTTGCCTTCTGTTGGTGACATGTTAAAACCCAATGGAATATGGCCTGAAAAACACACTACTGAACAGATATCAAGAGACGGATATCAGAGTTTTTCTGCCTCTTGTTTTTGCATCTCTCCAATCATGCTAATTATTAATGTAAGTGAAATTGCATGTGATGAATAGGTGCGCTCACGCCATGTCTATCGCCTGTTGCCTCAGTGGTGTTCAGTGTCTTTGGGCGGATTGCAGCAACATCCATTTTATGATTTGGTCTTAGTGATTTAGGAGTCCTACTCCTACTCCTAAGTTTTCACAGATTTAGGAGCTGGTTTTAGAGCTAAAATGCTTTGTGAAATACTCTTACAGCAAAAATGTAGGAGTCCTAAAATTAGGACTGACACACCCATTATTTTTAAGAGTTTCTCCTATATCGGCAAATTAGGAGTTGCTTGTGAATACGGCCCCTGAATCCAGAACCCACTCACCCCTCAAAACACTGGAGTTTCGCAAAAACTGATCCTAGACCAGCATTTGTGGACAGCTTTTCCCTCTAAAAGCAATCAGAAGCATATGGAAGCTTGTTTCCACCCCGGTCGGGGGGTCGGGGGGAGGCTTGGCCACGGACCCCATGGACATCCCTGTGCCGCCCCCCGGACCGAGGGAGACAGACTTGATAATAGCGTTTAATTTTCTCACTAAACCACTGCCGCTTCTGCTACTGATTGCTATTAGAGGGAAAAGCTGCCCAACACTGCTGGTCTAGGATCTGTTTTCTTCGTAATAATCGCATATTATTAGTGAAAAAGAGTAGGCAAAAGATCCAGTGCGTATCTGTCTTTGCACTCTTCAAATGATTCAATTTCCAACGTGTTTTCCCTTCGGTGAGTAATGTAGCCAATCACAGACATGTTTGTTGATTTCTTGAACGCAATGGCCAATCACAGGTGTTTACGTTAGAATCCGCTCACCGCTCGAGTTGTTGTCCAGTGCTGAGTTCTGCACGTGCGCTAATCCTCTCTAAGTGTGGATATTATGTAAATAAGAGATTCATTGTGTCGTCAGCTTCACTGATTAATACAACGGAACTGTGTGAGATCGCATTCATTGAATGAGTGACAGCACTATCTGATATAAAAAATAATTAATAGGCCTATAATACATTCAGAATTTGAATAAAACTTTTGTTTTCCATTCTTGACAAGCGGCCACAAACACGCTTCAATACATAGACCCATATCCGCATACACATGTGGGATTCACTCTCGAACTGACTGACAGGGATAAATATTTGTATCGAAATCAGGCTCATATAAATGTCAGGAAAACATGATTCCTGGCTGCGTGTCAATATCCATGGATCACTGGATCTGTGGTAAGTTGTAAGAAACACTATATGGAGTCCAACCTTTAGTTTAAACTGATAATCGTTTGTTTTACTGGCGTTTTCCCAGATTAACTCCAGTCATGCAGCAGCTCTTCTGCCACTCAGTCCGGCTGAGGGCGTGTGTTCCACAGGGAAAACGGCGTCGATGCATACTCTCTATTTGTTCTCTGTCCTGTGCTCCTCGACCCACACCTGACAGTAAATAAGGTTAGTGTTTTACCTCTTTATGTTATGCTAGTATTGTTCTTATAAATAACAAAGCTGTCTCTTCCTGCTCACCTGAAGTGAGATGTGTGTTGCTCTGTTCATAGATCAGTCTGTGTGTGTCAAACACTTGGCATTAAGAAGCGTCTGTGTGCCCATACCATCCACAAACAACTGGACTGACTGCTGGAGAGACTCAACGGCACAATTCAAAGGCAATAAACACTCCATATATGCGAGTCCATTTGTATATAAATGCCAATAGAGCCTTATTAATTTTGTCTCTGTGTATTCCAGATCTTTGAGCGAGTTGGTGGAAGTTGGAGGTCACAACGTTTGCTCTGCGTACCAAAAAGCAGAACCACGTTTTCCTACTCTCTGGTCTTGGTGGTGCAACCACCCTGAGTACCCTAGCAACTGCATAGCAACCACCCAGAATACCCTAGCAACTGCATAGCAACCACCCGAGTACCTTAGCAACCACATAGCAACACTCTAGCAACCACCCTGAGTACCCTAGCAACCACCATGAGTACCCTAGCAACCACATAACACCATAGCAACCACCCTGAGTACCCTAGCAACCGCATAGTAACACCTTAGCAACCACCCAGAATACCCTAGCAACCACCCTCTGAGTACCTTATCAAACTCTATCTATCTATCTATCTATCTAATCTGTTTTCTGATAGACTGTATTGACTTCAAAACCATCAAACTTTAAACTACTTCAAACTGAAAATCTTCAAACTTTAAGCTTTTAAAACTTTTTCAAACTTTCTGGTCCGGCTTTCTCAAGCCAACTTAAAGTTTGTCTTGACAAACTTTTTTTATCTTGGTGGTGCCCGTGTGATGTACCAGACACCAGAGGTTAGCATGATTATGCATTTTCACAGTTAAACTTCTGAAGTGTCAACATTTTCTTGTTCAATATGTGTATGCACAGTTTGCCTCTTTATTGTAGATTGATGAAAGTGTGGAGGACATGTTTGCAGAGGACTGCACTCTGAGTGCATTAAACGGCAGGACAGGCTGTACCAAATGGTTCGAGACAATATGGTGCATGTGCAAAGGAAACTAATAAAGAGGAAACTGGACAAAGGAAAGGCCATTGGGGACAGCTGGATGACAACGGCAAAATATTTCCCAGGGTAAACCTTGACCACCTGGTTCACTTTCTAGAAGATCCTCCACCAAAAGCTCCCAGGGTCACTTCGTCCATCGCAACCTCGTCCGTCCAGAGCGTTCAGTCACATTCATCCAGTTCCACTTCCTTTGAGAAGCGTTGTGTCCTGCGTCCTCTCGTCCTGCTCCTCCAGTGACTGGGGGGCAAGGGGGGCAGATGCCCCCCCATATTTATGTAGTCATGGCGTTTCCCGATGTGAGCCGTCAGCTCCGCTACAAGTTGGAGTTCTCAGTCGGGCCTCCACAGACAGCGCGCGTCCTGAGCGAGATCTAAATCCACATGAATGGCCCGTTCAGAGCATAAGCAAGAAAAACTCACTGTTAGTCAAGCTAGTCTACAGTCTAGTAAACGGCAACCTCTTTAAGTTATTCTTGACTGTGCCGATGAACACCACATTGTGTGAAATATTTTTTTTTTGCTTGCGCCGACTGAAAACACACGACGAGAAACACCATGAGACAGGAGAGACTGAGCTACTGAACACTGAACGGGCCATTCATGTGGATTTGGATAAAACAGTGAATCGCTTTGATGTCGTGTCTGTGGACGCCGTTTAGCCCTTCACAGTGGAGTAGCGGACGGGCACGCAAGGCATATTCAATTGTTATGATTAGGCTATTTTTATTATTAAATTAATATTACAATTCATACGCCCCGCAATATTTCACAGCGCATCAACGCATAACCGACGCGCTGCGAGGAAAGATTAGTTAGATTTGCTTACTCCTCATTTCAAAAACAACTTGTTTGAAATACTTCTCGATTCACGAAAATACAATTTTTTTTAACAATGGGCATAAATTGTATTAATTTCTCATCGTCTCTAAGAGAATATGCACCGTCAGTGCAGCGCCAGATGCCATGAGCTCGGTTAGTTTTTACTTTGGGTTTCTGTAGTGAATAACTGACTGGCGTTTGAGACTTCTTCACCGCATAACTCTCGCGCAAAGTTTGCACATTTCCATTTGATATCCACTGTCTCGCCCTAATGGCTTAAGATGCAAATATTTTCAATATTGCGACTTGGCATTTTTCTTTATCACCAGTTGCTCGCAAAATGATGGACAAACAATAGCCACTTTTCCACCATCGGCTGAACGGTTCATTGCGTAACCGCTCCGGGCCAGCTGGTACGGTTACGGGTTCATTTTCCACTGTGGGGCTGATAACGGACGCTCTTTGGAGTGTCATACAAAAGCGTCAGTCGTTGCCTTGGTAACGCAAGAGTTTACAGGCGATATGAAAAATAGCGACGCGTTATGGAGGATGATCAGATATTTCTTTTAATTGTATTATTAATTTGTGTTTACGTTGCTTAAATAGAGCCAGGCAACAGACCGATTCTGAGTTGTGACATCACTTCACGGATTCTACCAGCACGGTTAGCCAACTGTGCCGAGAATACCGTGCCGAGAACGGTTTGTAATCGTGCCGTGCCGAACCGAACCAGGCTCAAGTGGAACTGGAACCGTTCCTTACCATTCTAAGAAAATGGTGGAAAAGTGGCTAATGATTCACATTTTGAGCGCGTCATTTCCCGTGATAACAAAATTAAGTAAATTATTAAATAGGCTAAATGAGTAGCCTAAATAAGAAAGAAGGTAAAAAAAAAAAAAAAACAAGTAACAAAATTTCTGCAAATACTTTGCTGATGCAGGAAAAAAAACCCTGCCCCCCCTAACTTGAGAGTCAAATGTCACCCATATGTATGTGTGTGAATTATACTTGTTCACCTTCAAACCAGATTTCCTCGAAGTTTGATCTCATGCACCGAGGCCAATATCACACATGTGAAGATCTGTGTCTTCTAAATGAATGGGGTTTATTATATTAATGGGGAATGGAGTATGCATGTGATGAGAAATGTATATTGCCTGGATTTACTTTCCACAGGCTTGAGGAGAACAATATCCCCACACCAGACACATGTTAGGCTGAATTTCTTTCTTTAATATTACAGTGCATTGTTAAACTTGACGCTGTTCATTGATGTGTTGTGATTGTGACTCTGGTTTGGTTTGGGGTTGACTGATAGTGAAGGCAGGTATCACTGGGACTGCAGGAGCAGCCGCTTTTATTTCTCCTGGATGTCAAGGCCCTGTGTAAACTCTTCTTTATTCAAATCCAGGTTTTGTTTTTTGGCAATCATGTCCATGTACACATCTGTAAATAAAACTTCAACACAATCTTTTTATTGTATTCTGCATTACAGTAGTAACTTGGTTTACAGTATGTGCATATGGGATATTATTTAATCTTCTTAATTTGTGAAAATCATTGTTTTGCTCTGTGAATCAACTCAAGTTACTAAGTTATTTACCGACTGAACAAGCAGTAAGGAACACAGAATCACACCTGAAGCTTTATGCCACCTCAGATGCATGAGTATACATTTATACAAGTTATCAAATGAAACAGTTTTAAAGACCCTCAAATGTAAACCAGAAGTATAAACACTTAAAGGTAGGGTGGACAACTTCAGAGAGGCTAGCAATAGCGAGCTAGCGTTGACAGCATGAGATCCCGCCCTCCCTTCAGAGCGTCTCCAAAGCCACGCCTCCTCCAAACACACACGGCAGAGTCTGCGACGCGTCACGAGAGACGGCGTTAAACGACCTCACGTCTCAAAGCACAGTACATTACAATAATAATGAACGTAAACAACTTAGAGTTGTACCAAAGACTTCAGATATACCGAAAACGCATCTTAATACCATGTGGAACAGGGCTTCTCTCTCACACACTCGTTTCCGGGATATTGTAATTAAAGGTGCGTTCATGCAATGTACTGTAATGATTCTAACTGTAAAAAGTGTAAAAAAAAAGCTACGACTTATACCACCTGACCACTGCAGATTTACTTGAAGCGGCGCTGCGCAGACCGAGCTTTATTTATGGTAATTATGACATGGCGTAAATGCAGCATAATTTGCGGGAGCTGCTGAAAATATGCGGGAGACTTAACGGGAAAAGTGGGATGTCTGTGTAATCATTAAAGGTGCTGTATGTAGGAATGACAGCTAGTGGTTGAAATGGGTACTGCAGTCCAAATTCAAAATATAGTTTGCCCCGCCCCCTCCTCCTCAACTCGACGCTTACGCGGGTTGCCAGTTTAAGGACACACAACAGGAACGAGCGCAATTGACAATGGAAGGCGTGGAGACTTACACTAAGTTGATTAGTTGATTTATCCGCGTTTTAATGTGTGTCCGTTCATAGAGATTATTAGACGGATTCCGAGGCTTTTTAGTTCGGGTAGAATCTGCGATCTCTGACCCAGTTTGTTTGTTGGCTTCCATGGCTGTAATACGCTGTATTTTCCGCCAACTAGCAACCTGTGCTGTCGAAATACTGTTGGCTAAACTGGCAACGTGCGTTATCACACAGACCAAAACAAAAACAGACAGTCCCACATGGAACGCACATTTCAAAGCAGAATAACTGGCTGTAGCGTTGGTTTTCTGAGAAACAAGTATGTGAACTCAGCATGTTTCCTAAATATCTGCAAACATATGGTATTTTTATGCTTTAGTACAGTCAAAAACTTACATACAGCAACACAGGACACAATGACAACAAACTATTGTGCATAAATGAACAGGGGCCTGTACCATGAAGCCAGTTTCGCTGGCTAGCCAGGTAAGTATCAGTTTAGATTGCATCAATCCTGGGTTTTAGGTACCTTGAAAGTGGCTTGGCTTTTAGCTGTGTTTATCGTCATAGTAACTTAAGCGCCACAGCTAACCTGCTCCGGAGCAGCTTATGTTCGGGATAAGAGATCTCAAACTGAATTTGAACCAATCAGCTGTGAGCAAAGTGACATGTCTGATGCAGTAAAGTCACTCCTCCAGTTCCTCTTGCTCTGAATTAAAGGTCACTGTATGATAAAAAAAAATATATATTGTCTGGCTTTAATGATGATTACTTAATATAATAATTGTTTATGATTTATAATTGATTTATATAATGATATATATACAAACCCGATTCCAAAAAAGTTGGGACACTGTACAAATTGTGAATAAAAACAGAATGCAATGATGTGGAAGTTTCAAATTTCAATATTTTATTCAGAATACAACATAGATGACACATCAAATGTTTAAACTGAGAAAATGTATCATTTTAAGGGGAAAATAAGTTGATTTTAAATTTCATGGCATCAACACATCTCAAAAAAGTTGGGACAAGGCCATGTTTCCCACTGTGTGGCATCCCCTCTTCTTTTTATAACAGTCTGCAAACGTCTGGGGACTGAGGAGACAAGTTGCTCAAGTTTAGGAATAGGAATGTTGTCCCATTCTTGTCTAATACAGGCTTCTAGTTGCTCAACTGTCTTAGGTCTTCTTTGTCGCATCTTCCTCTTTATGATGCGCCAAATGTTTTCTATGGGTGAAAGATCTGGACTGCAGGCTGGCCGTTTCAGTACCCGGATCCTTCTTCTACGCAGCCATGATGTTGTAATTGATGCAGTATGTGGTCTGGCATTGTCATGTTGGAAAATGCAAGGTCTTCCCTGAAAGAGACGACGTCTGGATGGGAGCATATGTTGTTCTAGAACTTGGATATACCTTTCAGCATTGATGGTGCCTTTCCAGATGTGTAAGCTGCCCATGCCACACACACTCATGCAACCCCATACCATCAGAGATGCAGGCTTCTGAACTGAGCGCTGATAACAACTTGGGTTGTCCTTGTCCTCTTTAGTCCGGATGACATGGCGTCCCAGTTTTCCAAAAAGAACTTCAAATTTTGATTCGTCTGACCACAGAACAGTTTTCCACTTTGCCACAGTCCATTTTAAATGAGCCTTGGCCCAGAGAAAACGCCTGCGCTTCTGGATCATGTTTAGATATGGCTTCTTTTTTGACCTATAGAGTTTTAGCCGGCAACGGCGAATGGCACGGTGGATTGTGTTCACCGACAATGTTTTCTGGAAGTATTCCTGAGCCCATGTTGTGATTTCCATTACAGTAGCATTCCTGTATGTGATGCAGTGCCGTCTAAGGGCCCGAAGATCACGGGCGTCCAGTATGGTTTTCCGGCCTTGACCCTTACACACAGAGATTGTTCCAGATTCTCTGAATCTTTGGATGATATTATGCACTGTAGATGATGATAACTTCAAACTCTTTGCAATTTTTCTCTGAGAAACTCCTTTCTGATACTGCTCCACTATTTTTCGCCGCAGCATTGGGGGAATTGGTGATCCTCTGCCCATCTTGACTTCTGAGAGACACTGCCACTCTGAGAGGCTCTTTTTATACCCAATCATGTTGCCAATTGACCTAATAAGTTGCAAATTGGTCCTCCAGCTGTTCCTTATATGTACATTTAACTTTTCCGGCCTCTTATTGCTACCTGTCCCAACTTTTTTGGAATGTGTAGCTCTCATGAAATCCAAAATGAGCCAATATTTGACATGACATTTCAACATGTCTCACTTTCAACATTTGATATGTTATCTATATTCTATTGTGAATAAAATATAAGTTTATGAGATTTGTAAATTATTGCATTCCTTTTTTATTCACAATTTGTACAGTGGCCCAACTTTTTTGGAATCGGGTTTGTAATTAATATACCCTTAATCCATTACATACAAGCAATTTTAGTTTATAAATGATTAAGCATTTAGTTTAAATGAATATTAATATATACAGATAATATGTAGAAATAGTAAACTGTAGAATAATAAAGCTTTAAAAATGTGACCTTCGAGTCTCTAGCCTATATATATATATATATATAAAATCAACTATATAAACTGATTTCACAACTTTCACTTGCACTGATAACAAGATATTTTCTATATTTATCCTCTTACATGAAAAAGTATTTTCTTCTCTGTAAATGCATTTAAATTCTTTACATTCTTCAATCTCTTAATATTCGGCAAAAAAAAACTTTGAATCTCGTTGGCTCTCTCGCGGGAAGTGAATCACACTTTCTCTGTGTTGAAAGGCATGTGATTGGCTGTTCACTGCCGATGTCGAACTTTCATGTGCACGCGCTCCATGACTCAGGATCAAAGCCTGAGTTAACAGAGAAAGCTGATGATCAGCATCATGGTACCAGCAAAGCCGGATTGGATTGGTTTTGTTTTGTCAACTCAAAACTAATCCTGTAACCCTGAGTTTGTTCAGATACCATCATGGTACAGGCCCCAGGTATAAAAAAGCTTAACTTAGTTCGAACTTGCGTTACCGAAAACAGTTTCTGTGTTCCGAGGAGCACTAATAATTTTAGTGGCGCTATAACATGAAGCAGGAAACTCATGAATATTCATGTTAGCTCCGCCCATGGAGTCACGAAAATCTCACGGCCCCGCCCCTTTAAATTTCGCGCAATTTTCCTTGACATGAAAGGTGATTTAATTAGTGTTGGGGAAAGTACCTTGAAAAGTAATGCATTACAATATTGCGTTACTCCCTTAAAAAGTGTTTTTTTGTATGTTTGTTTATAACAAAAAAGTTATATTTTTGTGCAAATGTAAAGACCTCTTCATACCAAAACTGAAATAATAAGCCTCACGCGTGTACAGTAGAGGGCACCGCTCAAGCAAACCTTTCAGCTGTGCTGCCATTCTGGATATGGAAGAATAGGATGCAGGAGAAAAAAGTTTTACCAATAAAAACAAAAAATCGAGTCATTTTTGCTCATGGTTTAACTGCATCGTCGAAGGTTAGCAGCAAGACATTGGTCAACAAAGATAGATTAAATGCATAAAAATACATTTAACATTTAATTATTGGAGGTTTGCATAGTATTCTGATTTTGCACTTGACTGATTTTATTCATTTTGAGGAGTACTGAATCTTTATTGTGCAAGTGAGGTGAATATGCTCACATTTCGTCTAGAACTACAATAACATGTTTACACACAACGTATCTGCACTTACTCACGGACAGGAGAGGAGAGCTGTCAGTCAAATAAATGTGAAAAAGTAACTCAGATATTTTGTTGTAAATTTTAAAAGTAAAGCGTTACCTTAGTTACTTGAAAAAAGTAATCTGATTATGTAACTCAAGTTACTTGTAATGCGTTACCCCAACACTGGATTTAATACATAAAAAGTAAATATATTTCATGTCAAGAAATCGAGGCCATTTTTTCTTGTCTGTTTATTAAATGAAATACAGTTACAGAAAGAACCAATCATTTATTCTTGTCCGTTATATTTCCAAACAGCGCTGTGTGTGAGTCGCTGAGTGTCCGCTAGGTGTCGCGGTGTGATATGGCGCTGCTGCTGCTGCCTCGGCTCGCTCCACTCCGCCGCCATTTTGAAACCCGAATCGCTCACACTACACCCGCTCTATAAACTGGAACTATGCCGCGGGGCCGGCCGCGAAAACACAGGATTAAAGATGACAGCGAAACCGGTAAAGTCAACCGCAGTCTCACGAATAAAAACCTCACACCATAAACTGTTTGCTTAAGTGTGTAGTGCATGCCTAAAATGGGGCAGAAGTTTAGAGAAAGCCCTTTGAAGCGCGTGTATATAGTCCCCGGATATAGTATTGCTGCTGTGTGTGTGTGTTATGTTTTTGTGCTGCTGCGAGAGTGATTGCGGCGGAATGATATTAATAAGACGCTCGTGTACTGCAGATTGAGAATGTTCGCTCACACACTTCAGATTACACTCGTCTGCACCACCGAAACACACACACACTTTCATTAAAACGCTTTTGAGCTCATTTACTCCGCTAATTATCGCTGCTAATGTTAGCTAACGCTTCCGTACATTAGTGAGGAGGGCTGAACTTGTCGAGCACTTATATAAACTGTGTTTACATGGGGATAATGTACAGATGCGGTGATGGAATTTAAACTGTGTTTTATTGATTTAAAGAAGACAGATCAGTGTCATGTTTACTTGCTCTCCAGACTTTACTAGCTGACAGGTGACCAAAACGTTCATAAAAAGAGGAAGGTCATCCATAACTGCTTTAAGTGATTGTTTTTTCTTGTATCAGGGTTTCTATGGTACTAGTAAACAGACACTTGTTTAACCTGTAACTTTAACCAGTTGAGATAACCAGCAGCTGTCATTGTTGAACATTATATTATATAAAATGTAATAGTAGCATGGTTTTCACAGCTATGTTAAGACTGGTTTTGAGTGGTGGTAGATGTACACACACCACTGTCAGCACAGGGAACCCTTTTAAGGGAGTTTGGTCCATTTTTCTATTATGTTCTGCCAAAAACATTGATTGTTCCCATTAAAAAAAAAAAACAATAAAGTCCTCTAGCACCTTCAAAGACCAAATGAACATCTCATCACGGCATAGGCTAAATGCACTGAATTAAAATGATTTTATTGTCCTCAAAACCCATAAGACCGTTAAACTCCAAGCACTTTATTTCCCCTGACTGTCTAAATACGATAATATGTGTGAATTGATGGCTATGAGTGTTATTATGTAAGAAATTTCTTACTGTTGCATCAAAAGCAGCTTGTAATGCCACAAAGATGCTGTATTAAATTACTTCAGATGCCAAAATAGGCAAAGCTTTGACAGACGTCACTCTAAATAACGATAAAGCACTTATATGTTTTGTCCTATTGGTGCCAACCACTTCAAGCCCAATTACACAACTGGAAATAAACCCAATAAAAGTGAATTCAAACTAAATAGGTTTTATAGAATAAAGTGATATATGTCATGAATTAATTTAATTATTTTAAAAGGAAATAATACACTTTGACACAAAAATATGCATGTCATGTCATTGACCCATGTAGAAGATATGACACTTCTTTTTTCACTTTTTCGCCATAAATGTACTGTCTGACCATGGCGAAGTCATATGAGATACCAAAAATCAATCTTGGAACAAGATTGGTAGCAATCGTATGAATCCCCTAGGAGGAGTATTTAAAAGTTCACCGCATGCCCTTCTCACAAAACCCAAAATGGTTGACTTCCTGTTGATGTGGAGCCATATGACTGTCAGCATGAATGCTGTTTGGCTAGATGAGAACTATTTATGTACTGAGTTTGTAAATATGTAGCCTACATGTTAAGGGGCCCAAAAGGCACTGAGCCTTGAAACTAAACTAAAGTACAAAGAATTCACAGCCATCTTTACAATAGTGTTCTCGTTATTATGTTATGTTGCGCTGCACATCTTGTACTTAACTGTATTTTCATTATAAAAGTAATTTCAGCCATCACTGTGTGTTTTTGGACAGTATGCCATTCAGAAGGGAGAACTATTTACTTTGGTCAAACTATTCGCTTTAGCTCTGGAGTCTGAATGCCATACTTTCCTAACTCTAACCAATCAGACCTCAAGCTCTCCCTCAAAATGCTGCCGTAACCAATCAGACCTCAAGGTCCCGCCCAAAATGCTGCCGTAACCAATCAGACCTCAAGGTCCCGCCCAAAATGCTGCCATATCCAATCAGACCTCAAGGTCCCGCCCAAAATGCTGCCATATCCAATCAGACCTCAAGGTCCCGCCCAATCAGCCATAACCAATCAGACCTCAAGGTCCCGCCCAAAATGCTGCCGTATCCAATCAGACCTCAAGGTCCCGCCCATAATGCTGCCGTAACCAATCAGACCTCAAGGTCCCACCAAAAATGTTGCCGTAACCAATCAGACCTCAAGGTCCCGCCAAAAATGCTGCTGTAACCAATCAGACCTCAAGGTCCCGCCCAATCAGCCATAACCAATCAGACCTCAAGGTCCCGCCCAATCAGCCGTAACCAATCAGACCTCAAGGTCCCGCCCAAAATGTTGCCGTAACCAATCAGGCCTCAAGGTCCCGCCAAAAATGCTGCCGTATCCAATCAGACCTCAAGGTCCCGCCCAATCAGCCATAACCAATCAGACCTCAAGGTTCCCGCCCAATCAGCCATTATCAATCAGGCCTCAAGGTCTCGCCCAATCAGCCATAACCAATCAGACCTCAAGATCCCGCCCAAAATGCTGTCGTATCCAATCAGACCTCAAGGTCCCGCCCAATCAGCCGTAACCAATCAGACCTCAAGATCCCGCCCAAAATGCTGCCGTATCCAATCAGACCTCAAGGTCCCGCCCAATCAGCCGTATCCAATCAGACCTCAAGATCCCGCCCAAAATGCTGCCTTATCCAATCAGACCTCAAGGTCCCACCCAATCAGCCGTAACCAATCAGACCTCAAGATCCCGCCCAAAATGCTGCCGTATCCAATCAGACCTCAAGGTCCCACCCAATCAGCCGTATTCAATCAGACCTCAAGATCCCGCCCAAAATGCTGCCGTATCCAATCAGACCTCAAGGTCCCGCCCAAAATGCTGCTGTATCCAATCAGACCTCAAGGTCCCGCCCAATCAGCCGTAACCAATCAGACCTCAAGGTCTCGCCCAATCAGCCGTAACCAATCAGACCTCAAGGTCCTGCCCAATCAGCCGTATCCAATCAGACCTCAAGATCTCGCCCAATCAGCCATAACCAATCAGACCTCAAGGTCCCACCCATAATGCTGCCATAACCAATCAGACCTCAAGACCCCACCCAAAATGCTGTCGTAACCAATCAGACCTCAAGGTCCTGCCCAATCAGCCGTATCCAATCAGACCTCAAGGTCTCGCCCAATAAGCCATAACCAATCAGACCTCAAGGTCCTGCCCAATCAGCCGTATCCAATCAGACCTCAAGGTCTCGCCCAATCAGCCATAACCAATCAGACCTCAAGGTTCCCGCCCAATCAGCCATTATCAATCAGGCCTCAAGGTCTCGCCCAATCAGCCATAACCAATCAGACCTCAAGATCCCGCCCAAAATGCTGTCGTATCCAATCAGACCTCAAGGTCCCGCCCAATCAGCCGTAACCAATCAGACCTCAAGATCCCGCCCAAAATGCTGCCGTATCCAATCAGACCTCAAGGTCCCGCCCAATCAGCCGTATCCAATCAGACCTCAAGATCCCGCCCAAAATGCTGCCTTATCCAATCAGACCTCAAGGTCCCGCCCAAAATGCTGTCGTAACCAATCAGACCTCAAGGTCCTGCCCAATCAGCCGTATCCAATCAGACCTCAAGGTCTCGCCCAATAAGCCATAACCAATCAGACCTCAAGGTCCTGCCCAATCAGCCGTATCCAATCAGACCTCAAGGTCTCGCCCAATCAGCCATAACCAATCAGACCTCAAGACCCCACCCATAATGCTGCCACTCCATCACTCCATCATCATGTTGAGTACGTAAACTTTTTAACAGGGTCATTTTTATAAATTCAGCTAATATTTTGTGTTGTGGACTGTATGTAAACATCTGTAATGTGAAAGACCTTATTCAGAGCTTATTCAATCAAAAAACAACTTTTATTTTGTTATTAATTATTAACATTCTGTAGATTCTGCATGGTGTTTGTGAACTGAGGATGACTGTATATGGTTGTATTGACAACTTTATTACTGTAGTAACATTATTCACTGATATGAAGCAGTACTAAGCTCTTAAAAGTGTTTTCTGGGATCATGTCTTATCCACATATCTGATTTAATTATCTTAACTATTTGATCTTAAATCAGATTTATAACTTACATGTAAAACTTAGATGTAATTTCTTTTAGCATTGTTTTTTTTAAACTTTTTGTAGAATAATTTTTTGTGTATAATTGTATTAATATTAGAATTTTTAAGTAATTTCATGAATTGTAATGATGCACCAAAATTAGTTGTTGATGTTGAAACTGGCAGAATGTGAAATCTGAGGCTTTGTTTCTTATCAATAGCATCAAAGCTCAAAGTATATTGTGATTATTGGATGGCAGTTTTGTTTACGCATCAACAGAAAACAGCACAGACTAAAACAATCGATCTTGAGATTTAAGAATCCATATCAGTATTGATTAAAATCATGAACTTGATATTGTCAACCCAGCGCTAAGCATCCACACAGCTGTTGTAGTTCCACATGCGCATGAAATAGACGCTGAACGCAGTCAAAACGTGCCATCGGAGAAGCGCTAATTAAACGCTCAATGATTTCAGCCCTCCAAAACATTTCAGTTAAAACAGTGAACACTTTTGTTAGCTGAAATTCGGATGCATCACTAACAGAACTGATTCCTCTTTGTTCGTCTTCTGTTGTCCTGCAGATGGAGGTCAGGACGCCGGTTCAGAGAGCCAGAAACAGGCGGAGAACAAATGCAATGTTTGCTCCCAGAATTTTCCCAGCGAGAGTCAACTTCAGAGACACCTGCGGGAGCATGAGGTCAACGATAAGGCAAGACTGCACTTCATCCTCAGTTAATGATGCTGTGAACAATTAAAAATGAAAATCACTGTTGCTGAAAGCCTAATGTGAACGATGGATCAGTGTATGTTATTCTTATATAAATCAGTGCATGTTGATATGATTATATAAACTTGCTCCATCTCTGAAACAGTTGACCCATAGGCCATGCTAACTCATTCCCACCGGTCGTGTAAATACACTAGAGCTGCCCTACAGTTTCATTCTGCCCCCAGTTTCACTTGGAAATATTGCTGTACTGTTTAACACTGGATATGTTTACATGCAACCACATGCACATGATTATCTCCTCACCGGTCTGTTACTGTAAGTAGTCTTTCCCACACTCTTAAAAACCTGTAAAACCGCACTGGATACTGCGTTTACATCAGCGCTTCTCACGCTTTTCCTCTCCAATGCGCCTCACTGTCATATAGGGATATTTCTGGTACTTCTGCTCATTTTAAAAACTGCTTCATTTACAGAAACAAGCGGCAATATATTAAAAAAAATAAAGAATTATAATTAGTTAAATTACAAAATTATGTTTGTAGATAATTCTAGATGTTTAAGTAATGTTCTTCTGCGTTTACAGTGAATTAATTTACATGACTTTTCTAGTCATTTGTGATTACAGGGTTTTTTAAAAATGTATTTTTATTCACTAATAGCAATTTCTACCTGATGAATATTTTAGGGCCAGTTGTTCAAAAGTAATCAGATTTCGGCTATCGGATTGGATCAGATCTTGAAAATGGGTTGTTCAAAGAAAAAAATCAGATTAGATCACAAAATCCAGTCGTGGTTTTGATCTGGATCAAATCATCAGTTTGTGATGTTCAAAACTTTTTAGTAATCGGTTCATCGTGATATTTTCCATGACTTTCAGGTCTAGAAATCACACTTTTAAAACGCCCTCGTGTGTCTGTGCTCGGCTCTTAAATAAAGATGGCAGCTGTTCTGGGAACATATTAAAATAATAAATATGCCATCTTAGATCTCGAAGCTGTTTTAGCTGATTTGAAAGCTTGGTTACAAGTTTTGTTACACCAGTTTCTCTTTAATTCTCAGCTACGTGGTTCATGTTTATATAAAGTTTCTTGAATACTGCCTTTTGGAAACCATTAAAAAAGCTGTTTCTTGTGTATGAAGACATGTAAGTAGAGTTTACCGCCATTAGGATTATTTTTGTTATGCATTGGTCCTGTTTTGGTAGAAACACTCTTAAAAATTAAAGCTGCAAGCAGCGATGAAAGGCCCTCGCACCCATGTCACCGCCACCCGGTGGCCTCAGGAAAACAGCGAATAGTGGGCGACATGCATTTAAGTGGGTAAATATAGGAGAAATATGGCAAAGTCACTTAAAGGTGCCACACTTCCTGCTGCCAGCAGGTGGCGCTTTGACTATAACCGAATATTGGCATGTAGATGTCTTCAGGTCTGGACTATTATCAAACATGTGAAGTTTGGGGCAGATCGGACACTGTATGCCTGAGTTACAACAACTTCGTGTTTTGTGGTGTAAATAGCATACATTAGCACTTAGCCAAGCTTTGCTTGATTTAATGTGTTTCTAGCATGTTTGGGACTTGATGGCATATTTAAATGTGTTTCTGGGAGTGAATTATAGTGTAAAGCATGCCATTTCCTGTTGCCAGCAGGTGGCGCTATGACTAACTAATATTGGCATGTAGATGTCTTCAGGCCAAGACTCTTATCAAACGTGAAGTTTGGGGCAGATCGGACATTGTATGCCTGAGTTACAACAACTTCCTGTGTCATGGCGAAACATCAGACTTTGTCAGGCCGCCACGGACACGCCCTTCAGGGAAAACTCAAGATCTTCACAGTTTAACATCGCAAAGGCCTTTAGATTAGACTGTGCAAATATGCTGTTGATCTGATTAAATCTCTAGGAGGAGTTCATTAAAGTACAACGTCTGGAAATGGCAAAATTTGCAACAATTTTGAAAAGAAAATTCTAAATATCTCACTTCCTTTTGGTTTTCAGATTTCGTACCAGGAGACTTTTTTGTAGGTATTGGGCTGTTACATGTGTCTACCGAATTTCATACCTGTATGTGAAACGTAGCGGGAGGGGCACTTCGTTGAAATGTTGTAGGTGGCGCTATCGAGTCATTTCGCCTAATTCTGAAACCCATATCAGACGTAAATTTTCACCACTTTTGACGCGTGTGCAAAGTTTTCTCGGGCCCTAATAAAGGTGTTTTATTGGCATCGATGGTTCCATGAAGAACCTTTAACATCCATTGAATCTTTCCATTGCACAAAAGGTTCTTTAGATTATTAAAACGTTCTTCACACTAAGAAAAAAAGGTTCTTTTAAGAACTGATCACTGGAAAGTTGTTTGGGGAACCAGAAATGTTTCTTCTCTGCCCTTTTGGATCTTTATTGTTAAGAGTGTGATGGTAAATGTGTTTGTCGTGAACTGCTGATAACTGTTCCTCTCTTCTCCCTGCATGCAGCCGTATCGCTGTGACCAGTGTCCGGTGTCCTTTAATGTGGAGTACAATCTCGACCTTCATAAATCCACACACACCACCAGCGAGGCCAAATGCCCCGTGTGCCATAAGAAGTTCTCAAGAGTGGCCAGTCTGAAGGCTCATGTCATGATCCACGAGAAAGAAGAGGTCGGCAACTTCCTCTAATTATTCCCAGTGGACACCTGTGAAATCCGTCTCTGTTTGTGTGGTCTTCAGCAGCGGTGTATGCTTTGTGTTGTCAGAACTTCCTGTGCTCGGAGTGTGGAGACGAGTTTATCCTGCAGAGTCAGCTCTCTCTGCATCTGGAGGAACACCGGCAGGAGCTCAGCGGATCGAAGTCGCACACGTGCAAGACCTGCAGCAAAGAGTTCTCCACGCTAAACCAGCTGAAGGAGCATCTGAGGAGCCATGCCAAGATCAGGTGTGAGCGCTGAATCAAACTGTCATCGTTTACCTTTGACAGTCTTTCGTTCTGGCAGCTCTTTTGCTGCAGCCACAGTTCATGAGGTCAAAAAGGAAAGATTTGTTCAAATGAGTCTGGTGAACATTTGGCAGTAATCCTCCTGGAAAGATGAGAAGTCATAGAAATTTGGAACAACGTAAGGGTTAGTAAATGAGAAAATGATTGCATAGTTTTCATTTTTGAGTGAACTAGTGCCTCGTTTGAGCCTCCTCGACTTGTCATGAATAGATCAGCCCTGACTGAAATTCATTTTAACAAGATCCCTGTTCATGTCAGCCTGATCTCAACACTGTGTCCTAACCAGACGTGATCTTTTCCTTGTTAACCAGAGTTTTTCTCCTAATCTGGAAAACAACATACAAAGTATGACAATTATAATCTGAGCTACTGATTATGTGCTTTATTTAATGTTAAAAGCATCTAATGTGAGTTTGAATATCATTTATAGCTGTACTGAAAGAGACAAGGGATAATTCACCTCAGATCTTGAAAATAAAGTAAACAAGAATGTTCAAACTGTGAGCAAACAAGTGTATTCTATGACAAAGATTGTTTCAGTCACTCAGTGTGTGTTTTTAATAATGTTAAAATGGTGTAATATTATGTATCTAACTATTGGTTGCGAGTGCAGTGCGCTTGCAGAGAGACTCCACCCACACGCTCTTCTGATTGGCTGTGGTTTTTGATTGATTTGGTTGCGAGTGCAGTGCGCTTGCAGAGAGACTCCGCCCACACTCTCTTCTGATTGGCTGTGGTTTTTGATTGATTTGGTTGCGAGTGCAGTGCGCTTACAGAGAGACTCCGCCCACACGCTCTTCTGATTGGCTGTGATTTTTGATTGATTTGGTTGCGAGTGCAGTGCGCTTGCAGAGAGACTCCGCCCACACGCTCTTCTGATTGGCTGTGGTTTTTGATTGATTTGGTTGCGAGTGCAGTGCGCCTGCAGAGAGACTCCGCCCACACGCTCTTCTGATTGGCTGTGGTTTTTGATTGATTTGGTTGCGAGTGCAGTGCGCTTACAGAGAGACTCCGCCCACATGCTCTTCTGATTGGCTGTGGTTTTTGATTGATTTGGTTGCGAGTGCAGTGCGCCTGCAGAGAGACTCCGCCCACACGCTCTTCTGATTGGCTGTGGTTTTTGATTGATTTGGTTGCGAGTGCAGTGCGCCTGCAGAGAGACTCCGCCAACACGCTCTTCTGATTGGCTGTGGTTTTTGATTGATTTGGTTGCGAGTGCAGTGCGCTTGCAGAGAGACTCCGCCCACACGCTCTTCTGATTGGCTGTGGTTTTTGATTGATTTGGTTGCGAGTGCAGTGCGCTTGCAGAGAGACTCCGCCCACACGCTCTTCTGATTGGCTGTGGTTTTTGATTGATTTGGTTGCGAGTGCAGTGCGCTTGCAGAGAGACTCCGCCCACACGCTCTTCTGATTGGCTGTGATTTTTGATTGATTTGGTTGCGAGTGGAGTGCGCTTGCAGAGAGACTCCGCCCACACGCTCTTCTGATTGGCTGTGGTTTTTGATTGATTTGGTTGTGAGTGCAGTGCGCTTGCAGAGAGACTCCGCCCACACGCTCTTCTGATTGGCTGTGGTTTTTGATTGATTTGGTTGCGAGTGCAGTGCGCTTGCAGAGAGACTCCGCCCACACGCTCTTCTGATTGGCTGTGGTTTTTGATTGATTTGGTTGCGATGCAGTGCGCTTACAGAGAGACTCCGCCCACATGCTCTTCTGATTGGCTGTGGTTTTTGATTGATTTGGTTGCGAGTGCAGTGCGCCTGCAGAGAGACTCCGCCCACACGCTCTTCTGATTGGCTGTGGTTTTTGATTGATTTGGTTGCGATGCAGTGCGCTTACAGAGAGACTCCGCCCACATGCTCTTCTGATTGGCTGTGGTTTTTGATTGATTTGGTTGCGAGTGCAGTGCGCCTGCAGAGAGACTCCGCCCACACGCTCTTCTGATTGGCTGTGGTTTTTGATTGATTTGGTTGCGAGTGCAGTGCGCCTGCAGAGAGACTCCGCCAACACGCTCTTCTGATTGGCTGTGGTTTTTGATTGATTTGGTTGCGAGTGCAGTGCGCTTGCAGAGAGACTCCGCCCACACGCTCTTCTGATTGGCTGTGGTTTTTGATTGATTTGGTTGCGAGTGCAGTGCGCTTGCAGAGAGACTCCGCCCACACGCTCTTCTGATTGGCTGTGGTTTTTGATTGATTTGGTTGCGAGTGCAGTGCGCTTGCAGAGAGACTCCGCCCACACGCTCTTCTGATTGGCTGTGATTTTTGATTGATTTGGTTGCGAGTGGAGTGCGCTTGCAGAGAGACTCCGCCCACACGCTCTTCTGATTGGCTGTGGTTTTTGATTGATTTGGTTGTGAGTGCAGTGCGCTTGCAGAGAGACTCCGCCCACACGCTCTTCTGATTGGCTGTGGTTTTTGATTGATTTGGTTGCGAGTGCAGTGCGCTTGCAGAGAGACTCCGCCCACACGCTCTTCTGATTGGCTGTGGTTTTTGATTGATTTGGTTGCGATGCAGTGCGCTTACAGAGAGACTCCGCCCACATGCTCTTCTGATTGGCTGTGGTTTTTGATTGATTTGGTTGCGAGTGCAGTGCGCCTGCAGAGAGACTCCGCCCACACGCTCTTCTGATTGGCTGTGGTTTTTGATTGATTTGGTTGCGATGCAGTGCGCTTACAGAGAGACTCCGCCCACACGCTCTTCTGATTGGCTGTGGTTTTTGATTGATTTGGTTGTAGTCAGTAAATAAACTATAGCTTGTGTCTCATTCGAAGGCTGCGTCCTCCCGAGGTCACATTTGTCGGCCACGTATATCATTGACGCTGCCTCATTTCAGTAAAGTAACCGTTAAGTAAGCATTCCAAAGTCATAAAGAAATTACAACTATTTACTGTTGGGTGTATGAATGAATTTAAATGTACTGTATGGACTATTTCAGTTCGGCTCTGTTGCTCATAGTCTGATCCTCAATTCATTCTCAGGCCTATCCTAACAAGTTCAAGGAACTACAAGAACATCGATCGGAGAGGATTCAAGAACATTTGCCACCACTGCGGGAAGACATTTAAGAAACCCAGTCAGCTGGTGCGACACATACGCATTCACACAGGTAAACACACGCAGAGCGTTTTCATGCTTCGAGGAGACGAGTATTCTGCTGTTTGAGCTTGTGTTTCTGTGTGCTACAGGTGAGAGGCCGTACAAGTGCACTCACTGTGGAAAGGCCTTCAACCAGAAGGTGGTGCTGCAGACACACATGGTGCGACACACCGGAGAGAAGCCTCACATGTGTCTGCTCTGTCCCGCCTCCTTCTCACAGAAAGGAAACCTGCATTCACATGTTCAGAGAGTTCACTCTCAGGTAACTCCCTCTGCGTGACCCGGCACTTGTCCAGCCGATTACCTCGTGTGGGGAGTATTTACAGGGTTTCCGCGGGTCTTAAAAAAGTCTTTAAAAGCCTTGATTTGACCTTCCACAATTTAAGGCCTTAAAAATGTCCTACATTGGATCAGAAAGTCTTAAATTCAATATAATAGCATTAAATTAGAGCCCTGTGATTTCTGCAATGCAGAAAATGTGGATGGAATTTCAGAAACCATTCATAAAAATGTAATTTACTATATAATGCACGGAATTTGTCAAATTTTGGATGAATAAATCAAAAGTAGGTCAGTCACTTAAAGGAACACGCCATTTTTTTTGAAAATAGGCTCATTTTCCAACTCCCCTAGAGTTAAACAGTTGAGTTTTACCGTTTTCGAATCCATTCAGCCGATCTCCGGGTCTGGCGGTAGAACTTTTAGCATAGCTTAGCATAGATCATTGAATCTGATTAGACCGTTAGCATCTCGCTCAAAAATGACCAAAGACTTTCGATATTTTTCCTATTTAAAACTTGACTCTTCTGTAGTTACATCGTGTACTAAGACCGACGGAAAATGAAAAGTTGTGATTTTCTAGACGATATGGCTAGGAACTATACTCTCATTCCTGCGTAATAATCAAGGAGCTTTGCTGCCGTACCAAGGGTGCAGCGGCGCAATGATATTACGCAGCGCCTGAAAATAGTCCCCAGCACGCTCCCTGTGTAAGCAGGTTGTCACGTTGGTTATGTTGACAGAAGTTAGCCTATTTTCAGGCGCTGCGTAATATCCTTGATTATTATGCAAATGGTCTAATCAGATTCAATGATCTATGCTAAGCTATGCTAAAAGTGCTACCGCCAGACCCGGAGATCGGCTGAATGGATTCGAAAACGGTAAAACTCAACTGTTTAACTCTAGGGGAGTTGGAAAATGAGCCTATTTTCAAAAAAAGTGGCGTGTTCCTTTAAAGGGCCAGTTCACCCATTAATGAGAATCCTGTGATCATTTCCTCCTAATGTCGTTCAAACCCGTCAGATTTTCCTTCATCATATAAAGCCATCGAGTCTCTTCAGAACATCTGGAATAATCCGCTCGATCCGTATGGATCAGTTTCACCATCTCTTTATGAACTTTCTGAAGCGTCAGTGGAAGTTGCTTAGACTGTCAATGGAGGACAGAAATCTTTCCATTTCATTACAAATATCTTCATTTGTGTTCAGAAGATGAATGAGAGCAGTCACATTTAATCCATTAAACAGTCCAGAAAAATTAAAACAAAATAAACTATATAAAAAAAGGCCTAAATTAAATTGCATGCACTGCAAAAAATTAATATGTTTCTCAGGATTTTTGTTTTCCATCACAAATATCAAAACATCCTTAATCAAGACACATTAATGACATGCAAAATGAAGAAATGAAATCTTGTTTCTGACAAATTGAACTAAATAAAGTGAGTTTATGATTGAAACATTGGGTATGAAAATGACTTGCTTTTGAATTAAGTTGATTTTTATGAACCCATTGGCAGATATTTGTTCTTGTTTTAATCATAAAATCACTTTACAAGATTTCTTATCTCAAACTTTTTCACTATTTTTTGTCAAATGAATTAAAAAGTGATGGAGATCTGTTGTAAATTGTATTCTCAAACTCTGAAGTGTCACTAATACTCATTGTGTGCTTTAGAGAACAGATTGACGTGTTGTTCCCTTCAGTTTATTCCTTACATTCTCTTTAATTGGTCTTAAATTTACCTTCATTAAACCTGCAGAAACCCTGATTTATAATCAGCTGTCATTCAAATTAACGACCATTTAATGACTTAATGGTTAACGCTAATGCCACGGTTAATGTGGCGAGCTGCAGGTATCCTGTGCCTGTAGTAGAGCTGCAGTGGCACTTCTGTTGATGAAATCTCTGTGTTTTAGGCGGCTGGCGCTCCGCTCTTCCCCTGTATGGACTGTAGCTGCGTCTATAAAAAGCTTGGCAGCCTCAATGCTCACATCAGCAAAATGCACATATCAGTAATGGAGGTTGAGGAGCCAGCAACACAGGTGAGTTCAGTGTGTTCCCGTCTGAGGTCAACGCCTCTCTAAAGAGGATGCACTAACTACAGCATCTTCACACATTAAAGAGCACCTGCTGTTTCCCATCTGTCTTTAGTGTGTGATGTTGCTGTTTGAGCATGAAAGCGCTTCTCTCTGTCAGTGTCAGTGTTTCTGAACTCCTGAAACGCCTCCATTGTAGTCTTGAGTTTTCTTCAGGAACCAACACATCACAATAATCCTCATTATAATAATTCATACGCAGAATAAAGGGGCGGGGCCTGGTTGAGTTAGTTAGTAGTGTGTTGAAACTGGCGGTTATGGTAAGGGGCGGGACATTTCCCAAACACCAATCACAACACACTGCTCCAGCCGACCAATCAGAGCACAGTGTGCTTTTCAGAAGGAGGGGCTTCATAGAGACAGGAACTAAACAGAGCGTTACTGACAGACTGGGAAGAGAGGAGCCGCAACAATGGAGAATATGGGGAATAATCAACATTCAAGCAGGAAAACCTGCTCTAGTAGAGCCAGAAACAACAGCAAGACATAATATGGGCTCTTTAACAGAATATTTTATTTTCACCTTACTTGAAATTGTTAACCCATGATTATTATTATATCCCGTTCTAACCCAGGGTTAATTGCAGTGTGAAAGCCTTTTGTTCTCAGCTCACCTGTAAAGTATGACTGTGTTTTTCAGAAGGGAAATGCAAGGGTTGATCAGGGCGCAGGGGGCTCGGAGGGGGCGGAGGGTGTGACGGATGTCATCCAACAGCTGCTGGAGCTGTCTGACCATGTGACCGCAGACAGCGCTCAGGCCCCTCCCCCTGGGCAAGCCATAGGCACGGCCATCAACCAGGACATCCTGCAGGTACACAAGATCCCTTCCAGTGAAAGAGAGAGTAAGGGTGCGTCTCAGTCAGCTCCCTAGGTTGTGTTCATGAGTTCGGGCACTGGTAAGGACGCTAGCTCACTACACCTCAGGATACTGATGACTGGTTTCCTCGTACTACTGGTATTTATGAACCACAGCAGAACTGATATCTTTCTGACATTATTTTTTGTGATGCTATTTAAAGTGCATTACGATAAATCTCGTGACATGATGCGTGGTGAGTTGGGTTGCGCAATTTGGGAAGGGAACATAGTAAGCATCGATGCTCCCTGGGACTTTTTAGGGAGCGAACGTTTCAGTGCACTGGAAGGGTTTTGCGATTGAGACACCCTGACTCCCTGATCAGTGCGCTGACGAGTGACCTGGGAGCCGATTGAGATGCACCCTAAAAGAAGCATGAAGTGCTCAAGAGCCGTTTTGAGACTGTAGATGAAAGACTGGCCTGATAATCGATGTTGTCCACACACTGTGAGTCTTTTATTTATATCGGTTAACAGTCAGTTATGATGAAAGCATTGGTGAGAGTACACTCAGCAGACATGACTGTGATCAGCGCTGAAACCTTTTATGCAACGGGAGTCTAAATATAATACTGTAATCAACACTTTTTCACTCTTGGTTCATCTTGGCAGCTGTAATAGATAAACGGTAGTAAAAGTTTTCAAAAGAGTTCCAATGTAATGCTTAATTCATATGCAAAAATGTCACCCAATCACAGCCTTAAAGGAGACACGCCCCCTTAGACAGAGGGCTGAAATCATAAGTTCCTCAGGAAATATTATAAAGTAATGTAGAGGTGCAGCTGATGAGCCCTTGTGGTGTTTTCCCAGCAAGCTCTGGAGAACAGCGGACTGACTGAGATTCCAGTTCAGCCGGAAGCTCCGGGCGGCTCAGAGAAGCTTCAGACGGACGCAGTCGCCCCGACTTCAGCCAGTGAAGGACCGGCGCCCTCCAAAATACTCATGACTGACACCGTAGTCAAGAAGGAGAAAAGAAGCATCATCAAAAAGCCTCCGCAGATGCTAGGTATGCTTTACAGCCCTGAACACTAGCTGCATTTACATGGACCCTTATAATCCGATTGGACTAGTAGCACAATCGGAATAAAGTCACATGTAACCACGTCAATCGGAATGAATTGGCCAGATCTGATTGTAAGGGGTGGATTATTCCTTCTGTAATCCGATTGAGAGGGCATGTAAACACTTGATCGGATTGAAAACCGAAACTGGAGAGTAGAAATAGCGCGGAACGAGCTGCTCTTCCTGTTGAATAAAGTGTCATAAACGAGTGTCCTGTCATTCTGAAACACTCTTTCCACTCATCATCAGGACAGCGTCCCACCAGTCCTTGCTTCAGACTCTCATCCACAGACAACGGGCGATTTTACTGTTTGATCAATATAAGCAGCACGGCTCAACGCTTCATGTGCTCGACGTCGCCTGATAGGACCCGAAATAGAAAAATAATAAGTCTGCTTTTAAAACAAAGAAAAGGAGGATGTTAGTATGCAACAACAGCAGGAAACTCGTATATTCGTGAAGTGTGCGCGTCAAAAGATTAAATCCCATCAGAAGTTTGTGACATATAAACGCACACATCAACCCGATCACTTTATTTAGCGTTCATGTAAACACTACGTTCAGATTCATCAATCGGAATGAATTCATTCAGAATGAAGCAAAAAGTGTCCATATAAACGTAGCTATTGTCACTGAATTATCCTCTAACTAGATGAAAAAAAAAAAAGGCAGCTTTATTTCTACAGCGCAATAGAAATTGCTTCAAAGCAGCTTCACTGTAATAAACAGGAAAATGACAATCAATGATGCAAACTTCATCAAATATGAGCCAAATTCAGATTCTGCTGTAAAGCCGCCGTAGCAAGATAAATACATGAGATTCTGCAGTTTGATGAGAAAAGAAAAAGAAGAATCGCTTCCATTAAATCCAGACATTTGTTGCAAAGTTGTTTAAAGGACATCATGACATTTGAAAATGTAATACCTTTAAATACAAATACCATTTTTTGTCCTGTGTGGGGAAATCTTAGTAACCATGATACAATAAATAAAGGACTACAGAAGGCGTACATTATTAACAGTGTACATATTTTACATAATATACGCGTTATGTGTTAATACATAAGATACACTACTGTTCAAAAGTTTTCTATTTATTTTTTTGAAAGAAATTAGCTTAATCAAGGATGCATTAAATTGACCAAAAGTGACAGTAAAGACATTTATAATGTTACAAAAGATTCTATTTCAAATAAACGCTGTTCTTCTGAACTTTCTATTCATCAAAGAATCCTGAGAAATAAAGTGTATGACGGTTTCCACACAGATCTGAACTGTTTTCATCGTTGATAATCATCATAAATGTTTGTTGAGCTCAAATCCTCATATGAGAATGATTTGTGAAGGGTCATGTGACACTGAAGACTGGAGTAATGATGATAAATTCAGCTTTGATCACAGGAATAAATTACACTTTACTATATATTCACATAGAGAACAGCTGATTTACACTGGAGTAATATTTCACTGTTTTACTGTATTTATGAGCAAATAAACACAGCCTTGATGAGCAGAAGAGACTCTTTCACAAACAGACCCCAAACTTTTGAATGGTAGCGTATATTATGGATGCATACGTTTGAAAATAGTACTTGCAATGTACACAGAAAACAACAGCGATGTTTAGACACTAAACGAGAAATTCGGAGTATAGCTCATCACTTTTTTACTTGTAATTACAGCGATTGTGGAATGAGGCTTTGAAGTATCAAGCCATTCAAGTATCCTAGAAGTATCCCATAGGACTTATATCAAGCTATATTTCAAGTCATGTGATGATCAGCTGTCGCAGTGTTCTTCAGATGTGATATGTGTGCATGTGTTCAGGCACCATCCGGCAGGAGAACGGCGTGAGGTGGCACGGCTGTCCGTACTGCTCCAAAGAGTTCAAGAAGCCCAGCGATCTGGTGCGTCACATCCGCATTCACACTCACGAGAAGCCCTACAAGTGCAAGCAGTGCTTCCGTGCCTTCGCGGTCAAGAGCACCCTGACCGCCCACATGAAGATCCACACCGGCATTAAAGCCTTTGAGTGTCCGTACTGCATGAAGTGTTTCTCCACGTCGGGGAGCATGAAGGTCCATCAGCGTCTGCACACTGGTGAGGACAACACGCTTCCTCTGACACACACATGCACTGTCCAAGAGTTCCTAAACCAGGGAGTTTTCCTCCGGGAACAAACGCGTCACAATATTCCTCATTATAATAATTCATACGCAGAATAAAGGGGCGGGGCCTGGTTGAGTTAGTTAGTAGTGTGTTGAAACTGGTGGTTATGGTAAGGGGCGGGACATTTCCCAAACACCAATCACAACACACTGCTCCAGCCGACCAATCAGAGCACAGTGTGCTTTTCAGAAGGAGGGGCTTCATAGAGACAGAGCGTTACTGACAGACTGGGAAGAGAGGAGCCGCAACAATGGAGAATATGGGAAATAATCAACATTCAAGCAGGAAAACCTGCTCTAGTAGAGCCAGAAACAACAGCAAGGCATAATATGGGCTCTTTAATGAGGGAAAATTGGCTTAACAAAGCAAAGCTTACACTTCTTCAACAGCTGCCAGATCAAAATGTGAAATCAGGTGAAGGAGTAAATCTGCACATCTTTCATTTGGAAAAAATGTCATGTGTATCTGCCTTTCCTCAGGTGTCCGGCCGTTCCCCTGTCCTCACTGCGAGAAGTTCTTCCGAACATCAGGCCACAGGAAAACTCACATCACCTCTCACTTCAAGAGTATCCACCATAAGAAACACAAGTACCCCCGGAAACCTCACAAAACCCGAGTGTCCCGGAGCAATCTGCCTCTGCCTGATATACCTCTCCAAGAGCCCATACTCATCACAGACATGGGTAAATAACCAAAGAACAGTGCCTGAGCTTGTAGTTTCACACACTGAGTTTATCATTGGATTCAGTCTAAATCACGGTCAGAAATACCCCTACAGAGCGTAATCAAACCTTTGGTATATTTCATTATATTCTATTCTAGGCTTTTCAAGTGTTGTTTGTTTGGAAAAACTACTCCTGAATATCCTTTCCATGTGAATATTTTCAGTCATTTCTGACACTGATATAAACAATGCTGTGCCTCCTTCACTTCATTTTTGTCCATGGTAAACACTTTTGTTCTACATTTAGGCATTTTTTCTTAGTTACCGATGACTGCAAAATGCTTTAATGCTTTAAAGAGATTGTTATCCACAGGTAAACTGACGCTGATATTCTCAGAAATGGCTTTAATTTGCTTTAACTTTCTGTAATGTGAGCCAGCTTAAAGACTTTGATCAATCTGAACTGTGGAGGTTAGGTGCGCTGAAGTCTCATTGATCTGATGTGTTGTTGTCCGTGTCCCTGCAGGACTCCTGCAGAACCAGAGCTCACGGGCCGCCCTGCAGCAGTATCTGGACATCGTGGAGAACGAGCGCCCGTATAAGTGTGGATTCTGCAGCAAAGCCTACAAGAAGTCCAGTCACCTCAAGCAGCACATCAGGTCCAAGTTATGCACAGTTAAAAACATGCGGATTTGGATTATTTCAAACAATGACAGGTCTATAAATAATGACCGTGGAGTTCTGTGGAGGACAAAAAAAAACAGAAATTATCAGAAATCAGGCAAACTCAGTTTATCTTGAAAACATGAAAATTTTGCCATGTTTTTGAAAAAACTAAGCAGTTATGCCGATTCAGATGTTAATTCAACATGGCGTGCTGTTTGCACACTCACTTGCTAAAACATAACATGATGATGCTGTACATTCAGTGGCGCCTCAAGAAGCACTTCTCCAGAAACAGATTGAATAGATGTAGTCCGTGGCAACAAGATGAACTTAAAGGTGAAGATTTTTTATGTTAAAATACATTTTCCTAACCTAGTTTATTGTTTATTGACTACTAATAGTATGTCATTCATGGGTTTATCTCGCACAAAACATTGAGCCTCCCAGACATCATCTAAACAGTGAGAGCATCACTCACTATCAGCTCAGCCTATAGCAAGAGATTGGGGCGTGGCTACTGTAGCAGGTGGAGAGTTTGGGCGTGGCTACTGTAGCAGGCTGAGAGTTTGGGCGTGGCTACTGTAGCAGGCTGAGAGTTTGGGGCGTGGCTACTGTAGCAGGTGGAGAGTTTGGGCGTGGCTACTGTAGCAGGCTGAGAGTTTGGGCGTGGCTACTGTAACAGGCTGAGAGTTTGGGGCGTGGCTGCTGTAACAGGCTGAGAGTTTGGGGCGTGGCTACTGTAGCAGGCTGAGAGTTTGGGCGTGGCTGCTGTAACAGGCTGAGAGTTTGGGCGTGGCTGCTGTAACAGGCTGAGAGTTTGGGGCGTGGCTACTGTAACAGGCTGAGAGTTTGGGCGTGGCTGCTGTAACAGGCTGAGAGTTTGGGGCGTGGCTACTGTAACAGGCTGAGAGTTTGGGGCGTGGCTACTGTAGCAGGCTGAGAGTTTGGGGCGTGGCTACTGTAGCAGGCTGAGAGTTTGGGCGTGGCTGCTGTAACAGGCTGAGAGTTTGGGGCGTGGCTACTGTAGCAGGCTGGGAGTTTGGGGTGTGGCTGCTGTAGCAGGCTGAGAGTTTTGGGCGTGGCTACTGTAGCAGGCTGAGAGTTTGGGCGTGGCTACTGTAACAGGCTGAGAGTTTGGGGCGTGGCTACTGTAGCAGGCTGAGAGTTTTGGGCGTGGCTACTGTAGCAGGCTGAGAGTTTGGGGCATGGCTACTGTAGCAGGCTGAGAGTTTGGGCGTGGCTACTGTAACAGGCTGGGAGTTTGGGGTGTGGCTGCTGTAGCAGGCTGAGAGTTTTGGGTGTGGCTACTGTAGCAGGCTGAGAGTTTGGGGCATGGCTACTGTAGCAGGCTGAGAGTTTTGGGCGTGGCTGCTGTAGCAGGCTGAGAGTTTGGGGCGTGGCTACTGTAGCAGGCTGAGAGTTTGGAGCGTGGCTACTGTAGCAGGCTGAGAGTTTGGGGCGTGGCTGCTGTAGCAGGCTGAGAGTTTGGGGCGTGGCTGCTGTAGCAGGCTGAGAGTTTGGGGCGTGGCTACTGTAGCAGGCTGAGAGTTTGGGGCGTGGCTAGTTGGAGCTTTTATTGAATGTGGTCTACTTTAACCTGTTGAGGCATGCCTTCACAAGCACCTGTAAGAGCTGTGTTTGTGATGTTTGAGTTAGGAGAGGTGCGATGCGCGTAAGGGTCATTTGCAAAATATGCTGTATTGTTGTAATTCCGCTAGGTGCCACTAGTGTCGCAGAAACTACATACTTCACCTTTAAAATTAAAACATGAAATTGAGTGGGTGATCAAAGTGTTTTGATGGCTGATTTGAGAGTTTTGTCTGTTTTGCAGGTCACACACGGGCGAGCGGCCATATAAGTGCCTGCAGTGCAGTAAGGGCTTCGCTTCGTCCGGCGTGCTGAAAGCTCATATCCGCACACACTCTGGCCTCAAAGCCTTCAAGTGCCTGCTGTGTGACACCACCTTCACCACCAGCGGCAGCCTGCGACGCCACATGACCACACACAGCGATATACGGCCCTACATGTGTCCCTACTGCCAGAAAACCTTCAAATCCTCCCCCAACTGCAGGAAGCACATGAAAACACACAGGTGACGCCTCACGTCTGGCTCATGTTTATTAGTGAACAAGCAAACACCTGAAACATGTCCATCGTGGATAGCTGCTCTAATTGGATGGTAGTGTAGATCATTCTGAATATGAACATAAATCTCTGCTCTTGTCATGTTCCTGATATTAAGAAAATAAATTTGGTATTTATTGTTTTGACTTGGCTCATGTTGTCATGTTCCTGAAATGACTGTGAAATCACTTAAGCACTAGTTTTAATCTTTTTAACAGTACAGTCTAGATTCTCATTGACTTGATTTAAAAAAAATCACTTCAAAACAAACACACTTGTGTACTGTGTTGTACAACTTCTCGTCTCATTAATAATTTTGTTCTACCCAAGTCTTACCCAAACCATTTTATCATTTTCATCTTTGCAATATTTTAACAACATCATGGCAAATGAGTATTTATATATATATATATATATATATATACACCGATCCGGCATAACATTATGACCACCTTCCTAATATTGTGTTGGTCCCCTTTTGCTGACCCGTCGAGGCATGGACTCCACTAGACCCCTGAAGGTGTGCTGTGGTATCTGGCACCAAGATGTTAGCAGCAGATCTTTTAAGTCCTGTAAGTTGCGAGGTGGGGCCTCCATGGATCGGATTTGTTTGTTCAGCACATCCCACAGATGCTCGATTGGATTGAGATCTGGGGAGTTTGGAGGCCAAGTCAACACCTCAAACTCGTTGTTGTGCTCCTCAAACCATTCCTGAACCATTTTTGCTTTGTGGCAGGAGCATTATCCTGCTGAAAGAGCCACAGCCACCAGAGAATACCGTTTCCATGAAAGGGTGTACATGGTCTGCAACAATGCTTAGGTAGGTGGTACGTGTCAAAGTAACATCCACATGGATGGCAGGACCCAAGGTTTCCCAGCAGAACATTGCCCAAAGCATCACACTGACTCCGCCGGCTTGCCTTCTTCCCATAGTGCATCCTGGTGCCATGTGTTCCCCAGGTGAGCCACGCACACGCACCCAATCAAACGTGATTCATCAGACCAGGCCACCTTCTTCCATTGCTCCGTGGTCCAGTTCTGATGCTCACGTGCCCACTGTTGGTGGTGCCCCATATGCAACAAACTGCGATGCACTATGTATTCTGACACCTTTCTATCAGTATCCTCTTTGCTCTGCGATGTTTTTCACTGCGTGGGAACATGTGTGTGGTGTGAGAGCACGGCTTGTCGGACATAGCAACAGTAACTAAAGGGGGCGGGTCTTTGCAAACGGGCAATTTGAGCTCCAGTAGCTCGTCTGTTTGATCGGACCACACGGGCCAGCCTTCGCTCCCCATGTGCATCAGTGAGCCTTGGCCACCCATGACCCTGTCTCCGGTTCACCACTGTTCCTTCCTTGGAGCACTTTTGATAGATACTGACCACTGCAGACCGGGAACACCCCACAAGAGCTGCAGTTTTGGAGCTGCTCTGACCCAGTCGTCTATCCATCACAATTTGGCCCTTGTCAAACTCGCTCAAATCCTTACGCTTGCCCATTTTTCCTGCTTCTAACACATCAACTTTGAAGACAAAATGTTCACTTGCTGCCTAATATATCCCACCCACTAACAGATGCCGTGATGAAGAGATCATCAGTGTTATTCACTTCACCTGTCAGTGCTCATAATGTTATGCCTGATCGGTGTATATATGATATGTAATCATAAGTTATTTCATCAGTAATAAAACTAAAGTGAAGTCTCCATTCAGCACCACAGCGTGTATTGATATTATAATGATGATGATGATGGTGGGATGTGCTGTGATCTCAGTAGCGGAGCGGTGTTAGAGTTGTGTTTGTTCTCAGGTATGAGCTGGCTCAACAGCTGCAGCAGCAGAGCTCAGATGACATGCAGCCGCCCGCAGCTGTGGTGGGCACAGGGACCCAGAGCATGCTGGAGGTGGTGGGAGACGGCCAGCAGGTGGCGCTGCCCTCTGCACTTGGGGAAGATGCCCTGCAGGAATCAGGTGAGAGTCGCAGCCCAACTATATAATTTTGTGCAACAAACATGAACTAGGACGCTGACACTGATACTGAGAGGCCATGTGAGAATGTTTGTTTGATGGTTTGAGTAGCAGGTACAAAAATAAAACAAAACAAATATTGTGTGAGGAAGCGTCTCCTACCCTGTGCTCAAGAGCTGTGAGTGATTTATTTGTCTGTTGTTGTTTGATTAACATTAATGACACAGAAAATAGCAGATTTATCAGACTGCTGTCCCTTTAAGACCAAATGCACAGATCTAAT
The DNA here is from genome assembly GCA_039654105.1 of Coreius guichenoti. Lineage (NCBI taxonomy): Eukaryota > Metazoa > Chordata > Actinopteri > Cypriniformes > Gobionidae > Coreius > Coreius guichenoti. Next base: position 43,127,127 of record CM077176.1, on the reverse strand, counting down.
ACACTGTATTCTCACACAACACTGTTTTCTTTCACTTAAGACATAACCGACTGTGTATACATGAACACTTGCCAAGACAGGCATTTTGACATTAACTGTTAAGTGGTTAAGTACACACAAAGTAATGTCAAAATGCCTTTAATGCCTGTTAAGTGGTTAAGATGTGGAAGAGAATTCAGTTCGGTACGCTGTCTGAGAGACGCTCACACACCCGAAACATGCACACAGAAAGCTCCCTGTCCCGGTTGTTTTTGGAAAGGACATGGAAATGTCAATATTAATTGAAAATGGAACATGAGTTTACAATGATTTAAAAAGAGGGCATTGCGTCTTCATTTCACAAATTGTGGTCATAGCGTACAGCTTTACTTAATTTGGTCACACTTTAGATTAGGGTCTAATTCTCACAATTAACTAACTATTACCTATGACTTTTGCCTCAATAAACTCCTAATCATTGCTTATTAATAGTTAGTAAGGTAGTTGTTAAGTTTAGGTATTGTGTAGGATTAAGGGATGTAGAATATGGTCATGCAGAATAAGGCATTAATATGTGCATAGTAATATGCAGGCAAATAAGCAACTAGTTCATAGTGAGACCCTAAACCTAAAGTGTTACCCTTAATTTAAATGGGAAGATGGGATTGATATAAAGCAGCATTAAATGAACAATGAATAAATGTATTTGTCCACAGAAGCGTTTGTGAGTGCGCAGCACGCTCTACCAGAACACATGAGCCAGTTCGAGACACCAGCGCTGCCTCAGCCGACCTTTGAACAGCCTGCTATGACCCAAGGTAACACACATGCACACACACCCGTCTTTGATTTGACTGGCCGTAATTCTTGGGGGAGACTTGTGTTCCAATGGTTCAATGGGTATAAATGCAGGTTCTGTCCCTGATAGAGGAGAGTCTAGCGAACAAGGGAAGAACGGAGACGGCATGCAGCTGACAGGTTCGGCAGATGCTAACGTCAGGTTATGGGAGCACAATGTTAAGAAGATGTTTTCCAAAGACTGAAAACGCTGTTTGCACCAAGAGAGGTCTTGTTCCAGAACACACTTTCTAGTCCGTCTAAACTCTAGACTCACCTTATATGACTCCTCTTCGTATATCTGTGTACAAGTGGGTGTTGGCCCACCGACAAACATGGCAAAGAGGCAGAGCATATAACATGAACATAAAATACAGACTCACAAAATGGTGGTGATAAAGGCTAGGAACAAAGACAAAAATATACTAGTGAGCATAAGCACATGCATATGTTAGACCCATTGGCCAAGGGCTAAAGGAGAGAGCTGTGCGTGTGCATGTAAAGTGTGCATGGTCTGAGGCAAAGGGATAATATTCACCACATAAGTCAGAAGTCCCAGAGACAACACCTGGCCAGTTGATACCATAAGACCCTGAAGTCTGACGCACACGCGATACTATTCGCTCACCTCATGAAGGTGAGGATGCGCTCTTGAACACACATCGAAAAAGACATTCTCTTGGCCAGATTCACCCTGAATCCCAACGCAGCAATATGTGAAATCTCCTCAGTTATTTCATGGGGATTAGCAGGAGTTTGCCATCATAGACATCCCTTTACTAGCTGCTCTCTCACAATACTCCAAAAAAAACTGTATGAGGTAATGCAGCCAAAGCGTTCGCCTCCTTCTCACCTGATCCCTCAAGCAGAATAGCATAATCATCCTCCCCAGAGCCGGGTGGATCGTCAGAGCAATGCTCTTTGCCCCAGAAGGCCTCCAAGGTGTGAAAACATCAGCATTTCTCCCATCCAAGTCACACTCCAAATCAGCACAGTGGCAGCTACTTTCAATCTCTGACCCAGTAGTTTCCTGGTGACAGATGACACTGAAGGGATGGAAATCCCTTGCTGTGATGAGCGTGCCGCAAGCAGCTAGACTGGCTTGTGCCCGTGAGTTAGAAGCCAGCAGATTGGAGTGAGACATGAGAGAGTGTAGAGGGAAACGGGAGGTGGGCAGCCTAGAAAACCTGACACTGCAAGATTGTCCTGAATCAAATCAAATCAAATCACCTTTATTTATATAGCGCTTTTTACAATGGCAATTGTTTCAAAGCAGCTTCACAGTGTTAACAGGAAAATAATGCAACAGAATTTGATTCGGCTCTGGAGAAAACGGTGATGTCATCCAGCTCATTTCAATTATCATATAGTGTCAATGCAGGCAGATCAGTAATATAATTGAAATTTAAGTGTCCCCAACTGAGCAAGCCAAAAGACAAAGGCGACGGTGGCAAGGAACCAAAACTCCTTCAGGGCCAGAATGGAGAAAAAAACCTTGGGAGAAACCAGGCTCAGTCGGTTCTCCTCTGGCCGACGAACAAATAGTGTATGATTATGATTCTGGCAACATTACAGGTCAGAAGTCATATTAGATCAATAGATATTCGTAGGATTATTCGAAAGATTGGAGTCGTCACGCCGGGGACGGGTTTAATGAGGATGCAGCATTTACGGGGGGAGTTTAATTGACACGGTCTCTACAGACACTTCAGGGATGCGTTGGTCATGTCCAGGCTAAGGTCCACCATCTGGTCTGGATACGGCCCAGATCCGGCCGACTGCAGTAAACCTCGGGATAAACAGAGAGACTAACATTAGCGTAGATGCCATTCTTCTTATGATGTAACGAGTACATCAGGTGTTATGGGAAGTGTTCCCGGTTCCGGCTGACCTAGTTAATGCAGCCTAAAACAATCATTTAACTGATTTGAATAATAGAAATTAAAAATGTTTTATGTGTATGCCATAGTAAAGAGATGTGTTTTTAGACTAGATTTAAACTGACAGAGTGTGTCTGCTTCCCGAACAATGCTAGGAAGACTGTTCCAGAGTTTAGGTGCTAAATAGGAAAAGGATTGACCGCCTGAAGCTGATTTTGATATTCTAGGTATTATCAACTGGCCAGAATTTTGAGACCGCAATAGACGTGATGGAGTATAATGCGTTAAGAGCTCGCTCAAGTACTGGGGAGCTAAACCATTTAGTGCTTTGTAAGTAATCAGCAAGATTTTAAAATTCATACAATGTTTAATAGGGAGCCAATGCAGTGTTGCCAGAACCGGGCTAATATGGTCATACTTCCTGGTTCTAGTGAGAACTCGAGCTGCTGCGTTTTGGACAAGCTGCAGTTTATTTATTAAGCGAGCAGGGCAACCACCCAGTAGAGCATTACAATAATCTAGCCTTGAGGTCATGAACACATGAACTAACTGTTCCGCATTTTGCATTGAGAGCATGTGCCGTAATTTAGATATATTTTTAAGATGGTAGAATGCAGTTTTACAGATGCTAGAAACGTGGCTTTCAAATGAGAGATTGGTATCAAAGAGCACACCCAGGTTCCTAACTGACGACGAGGACTTGACAGAGCAGCCATCGAGTGTTAGACAGTATTCTAGGTTACTACTTTTGGAGTTTTTTTGTCCAATGATTAAAAATTCAGTTTTTTCTGAATTAAGTTGCAGGAAATTACTAGTCATCCAATTTTTTATATCAGCTATGCATTCCGTTAATCTTGTGAATTGGTAAGTTTCGTCAGGGCGTGAAGAAATATAGAGCTGAGTATCGTCAGCATAACAATGAAAATTAACGCCATGCTTCCTAATAATATCTCCTAGTGGTAGCATGTACAGGGTGAAAAGCAACGGTCCTAGCACTGAGCCCTGTGATGAGCGTGCCGCAAGCAGCTAGACTGGCTTGTGCCCGTGAGTCAGAAGCAGCTAGCTGAACACTAGCAATACCGCATAATAGTTTCTGACCTCTCCGGTAGGAGTGTAGCCCTAGCTGAGCTTCGAACACACGCTCCTGTCTGTCAAGAGAGACTCTTGCTGTGTGAATCTGGAACACAAGAGGATGAAAGACCTTCAGTGATCCAATAGCAACATTCAAATTCATGAGCATAAGATGTTGAAACGCCATGAATTTAAGTTTATCCAGTTAAGACAGTCATTCTAACTTAAAAAAAAGTTGAAATATGATATTTATGAAATGGCGTTACAAGTTAATCGTAACACTAACTAATATTGATCAAACATGCCTGAGCAAGCTAATCAAGTCATCACAGATACTAGAAAATTACAGGTAGGTGAGTTTGATTGGGGTTGGAGCTAAACTCTGGCCTTCCAGGGCTGTATTTGAGGTACCCTGATTTTAAAATGTGTGTGTGCTCTGTTGCAGGTTTCACTATAGCTGAGGGATTTACCCAGCAGGCACATTTCTCTACTGTGCAGCAGCTTCAGGACTCAAGCACACTGGAGTCACAAGCCTTGACCACCAGCTACCACCCTCCCAACCTACTGAACGTAACGCACACTGAGGTACAAACACCCTCCAACCTACTGAACGTAACACACACTGAGGTACAAACACCCTCCCAACCTACTGAACGTAACACACACTGAGGTACAAACACCCTCCCAACCTAGTGAACGTAACACACACTGAGGTACAAACACCCTCCCAACCCACTGAACGTAACACACACTGAGGTACAAACACCCTCCCAACCTACTGAACGTAACACACACTGAGGTACAAACACCCTCCAACCTACTGAACGTAACACACACTGAGGTACAAACACCCTCCCAACCCACTGAACGTAACACACACTGAGGTACAAACACCCTCCCAACCTACTGAACGTAACACACACTGAGGTACAAACACCCTCCAACCTACTGAACGTAACACACACTGAGGTACAAACACCCTCCCAACCTACTGAACGTAACACACACTGAGATACAAACACCCTCCAACCTACTGAACGTAACACACACTGAGGTACAAACACCCTCCCAACCCACTGAACGTAACACACACTGAGATACAAACACCCTCCAACCTACTGAACGTAACACACACTGAGGTACAAACACCCTCCCAACCCACTGAACGTAACACACACTGAGGTACAAACACCCTCCCAACCTACTGAACGTAACACACACTGAGGTACAAACACCCTCCCAACCTACTGAACGTAACACACACTGAGATACAAACACCCTCCAACCTACTGAACGTAACACACACTGAGGTACAAACACCCTCCCAACCCACTGAACGTAACACACACTGAGGTACAAACACCCTCCCAACCTACTGAACGTAACACACACTGAGGTACAAACACCCTCCAACCTACTGAACGTAACACACACTGAAATTAAATTATATGTACAGAAAAAGATGCATGAAATGATAGTGAAAGTAAATGATGATGTGTGTGTGCGTGTGTGTGCGCGTGTAGACGAGTGGTTTATTGCAGGAGGCGAGTCAAGGAGAGCTTGAGCTGTCTATCCAGACACAAGACTTCCAGGATGAGGATGAAATCAACAAGAGAGTTTATCAGTAAGTTCACATCCCTCAAGCACTAAAAGGCTGCTATCCTACTCACTTTGAGGAGAAAATTAATTGTCTAAAGCTAAACCATTTAGTGCTTTGTAAGTAATTAGCAAGATTTTAAAATGTATGCGATGTTTAATAGGGAGCCAATGCAGTGTTGCCAGAACCGGGCTAATATGGTCATACTTCTTGGTTCTAGTAAGAACTCTAGCTGCTGCGTTTTGGACCAGCTGGAGTTTGTTTATTAAGCGTGCAGGGCAACCACCCAGTAGAGCGTTACAATAATCTAGCCTTGAGGTCATGAACGCATGAAATAACTGTTCCGCATTTGTCATTGAGAGCATATGTCGTAATTTAGATATATTTTTAAGATGGTAGAATGCAGTTTTATAGATGCTAGAAACGCGGCTTTCAAATGAGAGATTGGTATCAAAGAGCACACCCAGGTTCCTAACTGATGACGAGGACTTGACAGAGCAGCCATCGAGTGTTAGACAGTATTCTAGGTTACTACACTGAACAAAATTATAAACGCAACACTTTTGTTTTTGCCCCCATTTTTCATGAGCTGAACTCAAAGATCTAAGACTTTTTCTATGTACACAAAAGGCCTATTTCTCTCAAATATTGTTCACAAATCTGTCTAAATCTGTGTTAGTGAGCACTTCTCCTTTGCCGAGATAATCCATCCACCTCACAGGTGTGGCATATCAAGATGCTGATTAGACAGCATGATTATTGCACAGGTGTGCCTTAGGATGGCCACAATAAAAGGCCACTCTAAAATGTGCAGTTTTACTGTATTGGGGGGGTCCGGGGGGTCCAAAAGAAAAGTCAATATCTGGTGCGACCACCATTTGCCTCATGCAGTGCAACACATCTCCTTCACATAGAGTTGAACAGGTTGTTGATTGTGGCCTGTGGAGTGTTGGTCCACTCCTCTTCAATGGCTGTGCAAAGTTGCTGGATATTGGCAGGAACTGGAACACGCTGTCATATACGCCGATCCAGAGCATCCCAAACATGCTCAATGGGTGACATGTCCGGTGAGTATGCTGGCCATGCAAGAACTGGGATGTTTTCAGCTTCCAGGAATTGTGTACAGATCCTTGCAACATGGGGCCGTGCATTATCAATAATTAGAATCTGGCTTATTCTAAATGTATGGGCTCACCTCTCTAATTCTGCACAAATCCAAATGTTTTCCTATTTGTGATGTAACATTTGGTTGCTAACTGTATTATTTATTCTGTAAACAAATCTTTGTACTTCTATTGTGTCCCAATATCTTCTTAAACCAGCAACCCATTTGGTTCAGTTTGTGCAGTGATATGTGTTTTGTTTCTCAGGTGCAGTTTGTGTGATAAGGGCTTTAAAAAGTCCAGTCACCTGAAGCAGCATGTGCGCTCTCACACCGGAGAGAAACCGTACTGCTGTAACCTCTGTGGGAGGAGCTTTGTGTCCGCTGGAGTGCTCAAATCACACCTGAACACACACACAGGTGAACCTGCAAACACTTCATCGTGTTATTTTATAATCCTTTCTGAAACCCCGCTCATGCAGTTTCTCCTCTGTGGCTGTTCCTCTTGCTCTCTCTCAGGAGTGAAGGCTTATAAATGTAATGTTTGTGACACCTGTTTCACCACTAACGGTAGTCTGAACCGACACATGATCATCCACCTGAACACGAAGCCCTTCAAGTGCACAGTGTGTGAGGAAAGCTTCCGCACCGTCATCCTGCGCAGGAAACACATGAAACTCCAGCATGCTGTAGGTCCCAAAGGTACTGACACACCGAGACGTCATCACCATCAACCGCTACTGTAAAATGTGATCTAGCATAAAAACCTCTGTCTAAGTGTGCGGTTTTTGAACAGAATAAACTGCAGTATGGACACAGTCTTAACATATAACTGATGTCTGTAGTTCTGGAAAGCGACGAGGCCGGTGAGGAGGAGGACGGCTCGGATCGCTCCGGGCTGAAGAGGAACCGCAGCGGCATCATCACGCTCACTGAAGAGCAGACGGCGGAGCTGGCCAAGAGAGACCCGAGCGATGAAGCGTCCCTGTCAGAGAAGGTTCTGGCCCAGACGGCTGCTGAACGAGATCGGATCAGTGAAGTTAAAGATAAGTGTGTTGAGCTCAACATAGAGCCCAAGTTCGCAAACCGCTGCCAGTACTGCCCAAAGAGCTTCAAGAAGCCCAGCGACCTGGTGAGGTAATCATCTTACAGCTTATTGTTTTAATTTCAACATTGATGTCAACATTTGATATCTCTGTCTGTCTGGATATACACTCACCTAAAGGATTATTAGGAACACCATACTAATACTGTGTTTGACCCCCTTTCGCCTTCAGAACTGCCTTAATTCTACATGGCATTGATTCAACAAGGTGCTGAAAGCATTCTTTAGAAATGTTGGCCCATATTGATAGAATAGCATCTTGCAGTTGATGGAGATTTGTGGGATGCACATCCAGGGCACGAAGCTCCCGTTCCACCACATCCCAAAGATGCTCTATTGGGTTGAGATCTGGTGACTGTGGGGGCCATTTTAGTACAGTGAACTCATTGTCATGTTCAAGAAACCAATTTGAAATGATTCGAGCTTTGTGACATGGTGCATTATCCTGCTGGAAGTAGCCATCAGAGGATGGGTACATTGTGGTCATAAAGGGATGGACATGGTCAGAAACAATGCTCAGGTAGGCCGTGGCATTTAAACGATGCCCAATTGGCACTAAGGGGCCTAAAGTGTGCCAAGAAAACATCCCCCACACCATTACACCACCACCACCACCACCAGCCTGCACAGTGGTAACAAGGCATGATGGATCCATGTTCTCATTCTGTTTACGCCAAATTCTGACTCTACCATCTGAATGTCTCAACAGAAATCGAGACTCATCAGACCAGGCAACATTTTTCCAGTCTTCAACTGTCCAATTTTGGTGAGCTCGTGCAAATTGTAGCCTCTTTTTCCTATTTGTAGTGGAGATGAGTGGTACCCGGTGGGGTCTTCTGCTGTTGTAGCCCATCCGCCTCAAGGTTGTGCGTGTTGTGGCTTCACAAATGCTTTGCTGCATACCTCGGTTGTAACGAGTGGTTATTTCAGTCAAAGTTGCTCTTCTATCAGCTTGAATCAGTCGGCCCATTCTCCTCTGACCTCTAGCATCAACAAGGCATTTTCGCCCACAGGACTGCCGCATACTGGATGTTTTTCCCTTTTCACACCATTCTTTGTAAACTCTAGAAATGGTTGTGCGTGAAAATCCCAGTAACTGAGCAGATTGTGAAATACTCAGACCGGCCCGTCTGGCACCAACAACCATGCCACGCTCAGAATTGCTTAAATCACCTTTCTTTCCCATTCTGACATTCAGTTTGGAGTTCAGGAGATTGTCTTGACCAGGACCACACCCCTAAATGCATTGAAGCAACTGCCATGTGATTGGTTGATTAGATAATTGCATTAATGAGAAATTGAACAGGTGTTCCTAATAATCCTTTAGGTGAGTGTATCTGTCCTGACAATAGCCCAGAACACACATCATAGATCTGAACGCTGCTGTTTTTCATCTTTCAGACACATCCGGATACATACAGGCGAGAAACCGTACAAGTGTGATGAGTGTGGGAAGAGTTTCACAGTGAAATCCACACTGGACTGTCATGTTAAGACACACTCAGGTGGGTTTAGCTCTGTTCCAATCATGTGTTTGTGTTTATATTTCCTGCTGAAGTTGATTTCACTGTAAGTTCAGCATGTAATACTGGCTGTGAATAATACACTGAAGAAATAAACTGGTGTAGGATTTATTTGAAACCATTCAAAATTGCTAGTAAATTTCACAATAATTACAAACAAACAGCAAGTGTCACATTGAATCATATGTTGTCATAACCTGGATTCATGGCTTGTTTTCTGTCTGATTATTCTTTAAAGTAATTTTGTTTGTATTTTTGTGCCAATATGCTTCTGTTTATGTTTTCTGGAACATGATTCTGTAATATTTTATGTACCATATGGTCATGCCACTGTTTTAGTAATTGTAGGCACGTGTATTTATATGTTTTTTCTTTTCTTCTTACCATCAACCTGCCAGAGACTGCAGATGACAATGATCCTGTATGGCTAAATCGGGCACATTTACATGATGGACGCAAGTGCTCATGTCAATTAATGTGCATCGTCCCTTTTAAAATAAACATAAACACATTGACTTAAACATCAAACTTTGAAGTAGAAAGACTAAAATAGAATTTTCTTGTAAAACACTCCAATAATCGAAAAAACATCTTAAATAATTTTACAAATAATTGTTTACAGTGTACCTCAATTCACACTGTTGGTTGAAGAAGGTGTCACACTTTAGATTAGGGTCCAATTCTCACTATTACCTAAGACTTTTGCCTCAATAAACAGCTAATCATTGCTTATCAATAGTTAGTAAGGTAGTTGTTAAGTTTAGGTATTGTGTAGGATTAAGGGATGTAGAATATGATCATGCAGAATAAGGCATTAATATGTGCTTTATAAGAACTAATAAACAGCCAGTATCCTAGTAATATGCAGGCTAATAAGCAACTAGTTAATGAGAATTGAACCCTAAACTAAAGTGTTACCTTACTAACTTAGTGATCTGACTAAGGATTTTCACCTGGTGGATGATAAAATGGCAAATAAAATAAAAAAAACTAACACAGTGCCCTAACCAGACATGATGTAATAAGATTCCAGTCACAAACAGTTTGTCTGTCCACACCAGAAGCAACCAAATCAATCAGAAACAACAGCCAATCAGAAGAGTGTGTGGGCGGAGTCTCTCTGCAAGTGCACTGCACTCGCAACCAAATCAATCAAACACCACAGCCAATCAGAAGAGCGTGTGGGCGGAGTCTCTCTGCAAGCACACTGCGCTCGCAACCAAATCAATCAAAAATCACATGAACGTTCTTGTTTACGTTGAACGTTCTTGTTTTCTTATGTCACGGCATCACGTATGGTTAGGACACAGTGTTATAACATGCATTAAAGGAAGATAGAGACTTTGAATTTGGCCAATAAGCATCTACCTACTGAAGATGCCACCCAGAACACCATAGCAACTGTGTAGTAATGTGCCACTCAGAAAAGCTTCATACGCACATAGCAACACCCAGGCAACCACTCAAACACCCTGGCAGTACTTTTTGCACAACCAAGCACCACTTACATTTTCTTCAGAAAATGTAATCCAGCAACGGCCTTGTTGTATTGACGCCTCTTTAAAGTCGTATGTATGTGTGTGTGTGTGTGTGTGTGTGCAGGGCAGAAGCTGTTCAGCTGTCACATGTGCAACACGTCCTTCTCCACCAAGGGCAGTCTGAAGGTCCACATGCGTTTACACACAGGCTCCAAACCCTTCAAGTGCCCCTTCTGTGATCTCCGCTTCCGCACATCTGGCCACCGCAAGACCCACATTCAGGGTCACATCCGGCCCTCGGACCGCAAGGCCAAGCGGAGCTCCGGCGCTGAGCCACACAGCTCAGGAAGACAGGAGGTCCAAAGCGTTCCTCAGGCTCAGCATCCCTCCTCCGCCGTGGACGCTCAGCCTTCTGTGGGATTATTACAGGCTGCCAACACAGATCCCAACATCTACATCCCAGGAAACCCGGTGCTCACCGGCCAGTATGACCCCAGTCTGCTGCAGCAAGGGCTGGTCGGGCAAGCTATACTTCCTGCGACTGTGTCAGGTGATGATTCACTCTCTCTGAACTCCTGAAACGCCTCCATTGTAGTCTTGAGTTTTCTTCAGGAACCAACACGTCACAATATTCCTCATTATAATAATTCATACACAGAATAAACGGGCGGGGCCTGGTTGAGTTAGTTAGTAGTGTGTTGAAACTGGTGGTTATGGTAAGAGGCGGGATATTTCCCAAACACCAATCACAACACACTGCTCCAGCCAACCAATCAGAGCACAGTGTGCTTTTCAGAAGGCGGGGCTTCATAGAGACAGGAACTAAACAGAGCGTTACTGACAGACTGGGAAGAGAGGAGCCGCAACAATGGAGAATATGAGGAAATAATCAACATTCAAGCAGGAAAACCTGCTCTAGTAGAGCCAGAAACAACAGCAAGACATAATATGGGCTCTTTAATAAAATGATCATGTCAAAATTCATGAATCTTTATTTATCTATTAGCATTAAATGCAAAGAGAATGTTAGTGTTAAACACAACATGTGTTTAAGTCTTAAAGGGATAGTTCACACAAAAAATGAAAACTCATCATTTATCATTCGTCTTCAGAACACAAATGAAGATATTTTAATATAATCTCTTAAATTAAGGCATAAACTGTTAGGGTCGGTTCACACAGAATGCATGTTTTTGCGGTTAAAAGTGTGAGACGCAGGTCAGTGAGACGAAAAAAATGCAAGGTCTAGAGACATGTTCTTTTTAAGTTGAACTTCTTTTAGTTTGAGTGCAGTGTTTTTAGAACGGCGCTGTGGTCAAACATGTCCATCTAGCGCATGTTTACATTGAAAAACAATGGAAAGGTAGTGCAGTGGAATGGAAAAATTGGTTATCTATGCCAAAAACAGACAAAAAAAAAAAAAAAAATCTACAATATTTTATATCACACACTATGAATAACTGACTGCGGTGATGAGAGAATATTAAAATCATCTTCATGAGGTGAGTAAATGACAGCATGATGTTCCTTCTTCCCCAGCGGGTGGAGATCTGACGGTCTCCCTGACGGAGGGTCTCGCTACACTTGAAGGAATTCACCTGGTGTGTCCAAATGTGCAGATCTCTGGGATTGACCCCAGCAACATCAACAACATCACTCTGCAGGTAACGCTCGACTCGTGAGACTCGGCCCAGCTGCTCTGAGCGTGTGTGATGTATGATGTGTCTGTGTTCAGATCGACCCCAGTATTCTGCAGCAGACGCTACAGCAGGGCAGTCTGCTGTCTCACTCTCTGACGAGCGACTCGGGTCTGACGGCGCACGCCACGGCTCACCTCATGACGGATGGAGACGCGTCGGTTCCTGCGAATGTGGTCCTTCACCCTCTGACCGGCCTCTCGCTGCAGCCTCCAGCATCAGCCATCAGCAGCCTGACACACGAGCAGGACAGCGCCGGTCAGTCTCTCTGTCCTTCAGCTCTTTACATTAGCTTACTCACAGTTAACGGTTACTCACCGTCAGGTTTTTGATTATGTGAAAAACTAAATGCAGTTAGTATTTATGCTTTAAACCCTTGGCACACATACAATCATACATTTAAAATATAAATTTTTTTGATCTACCAGCCTTCTTGGCTTTGATTAAAAAGTTTAATTCATACCCTATACATGCCCCATATGGAGGAGCTTACACTGATAGTCTTTAATCTTCAGAGCAGATGTTTATTTTAGGTGCTAAAACGCCAGCCTAAGAGCTAACTGTCAATGAATGTTAAATGTTAGTTGTCAACTCAGAGCCATTTTATTCATGTTTAGAGTTATTTAGGCAGTGTTGAGTGTAACTTGTGTCTGGTATTGGGATGTGTGTCCTGTCAGGTTCTCAGGAGCTGTCACAAGTGTCCAGCGCTGGCAGTGGTGCTTCAGAAATCACACTGACCATCAACAACTCCAGCCTGACACAAGCGTTAGCACAGAGCAGTGCTGCTGCGTCCACTGCTGCTGCCACCACATCTGAGATCACTCTCACTATAGCAGGTGAACACACACACACACACACACACACTGCTGCCGCCACCACATCTGAGATCACTCTCACTATAGCAGGTGAACACACACACACACACACACACACTGCTGCCACCACCACATCTGAGATCACTCTCACTATAGCAGGTGAACACACACACACATACACACACACACACACACACACACACACACACTGCTGCCGCCACCACATCTGAGATCACACTCACTATAGCAGGTGAACACACACACACATACACACACACACACACACACACACACACTGCTGCCGCCACCACATCTGAGATCACACTCACTATAGCAGGTGAACACACACACACATACACACACACACACACAAACACACACACACACACTGCTGCCGCCACCACATCTGAGATCACACTCACTATAGCAGGTGAGCGCACACACACACACACACACACACACACACACTGCTGCCGCCACCACATCTGAGATCACACTTACTATAGCAGGTGAACACACACACACACACACACACAAACACACACACTGCTGCCGCCACCACATCTGAGATCACACTCACTATAGCAGGTGAACACACACACACACACACACACTGCTGCCGCCACCACATCTGAGATCACTCTCACTATAGCAGGTGAACACACACACACACACACACACACACACACACACACACACTGCTGCCGCCACCACATCTGAGATCACTCTCACTATAGCAGGTGAACACACACACACACACACACACTGCTTCCGCCACCACATCTGAGATCACACTCACTATAGCAGGTGAACACACACACACACACACACTGCTTCCGCCACCACATCTGAGATCACACTCACTATAGCAGGTGAACACACACACACACACACACACACACACACACTGCTGCCGCCACCACATCTGAGATCACTCTCACTATAGCAGGTGAACACACACACACACACACACACACACACACACACTGCTTCCGCCACCACAACTGAGATCACACTCACTATAGCAGGTGAACACACACACACACACACACACACACACTGCTTCCGCCACCACATCTGAGATCACACTCACTATAGCAGGTGAACACACACACACACACACACACACACACTGCTGCCGCCACCACATCTGAGATCACTCTCACTATAGCAGGTGAACACACACACACACACACTGCTTCCGTCACCACATCTGAGATCACTCTCACTATAGCAGGTGAACACACACACAAACACACACACACACACACACTGCTTCCGCCACCACATCTGAGATCACACTCACTATAGCAGGTGAACACACACACACACACACACACACACACACACACACTGCTGCCGCCACCACATCTGAGATCACTCTCACTATAGCAGGTGCACACACACACACACACACACACACACACTGCTGCCGCCACCACATCTGAGATCACACTCACTATAGCAGGTGAACACACACACACACACACACACACACACACACTGCTGCCGCCACCACATCTGAGATCACTCTCACTATAGCAGGTGAACACACACACACACACACACACACACACACTGCTGCCGCCACCACATCTGAGATCACACTCACTATAGCAGGTGAACACACACACACACACACACACACACACACACACACTGCTGCCGCCACCACATCTGAGATCACACTCACTATAGCAAGTGAACACACACACACACACAAACACATACTGCTGCCGCCACCACATCTGAGATCACACTCACTATAGCAGGTGAACACACACACACACACACACTGCTGCCACCACCACATCTGAGATCACACTCACTATAGCAGGTGAACACACACACACACACACACACACACACACACTGCTGCCGCCACCACATCTGAGGGTGAACACACACACGCACACACACACACACACACACACACACACACACACACTGCTGCCGCCACCACCACATCTGAGATCACACTCACTATAGCAGGTGAGCGCACACACACACACACACTGCTGCCGCCACCACATCTGAGATCACACTTACTATAGCAGGTGAACACACACACACACACACACACAAACACACACTGCTGCCGCCACCACATCTGAGATCACACTCACTATAGCAGGTGAACACACACACACACACACTGCTGCCGCCACCACATCTGAGATCACTCTCACTATAGCAGGTGAACACACACACACAAACACACACACACACACTGCTGCCGCCACCACATCTGAGATCACTCTCACTATAGCAGGTGAACACACACACACACACTGCTTCCGCCACCACATCTGAGATCACACTCACTATAGCAGGTGAACACACACACACACACACACACACACTGCTTCCGCCACCACATCTGAGATTACACTCACTATAGCAGGTGAACACACACACACACACACACACACACACACACACACACACTGCTGCCGCCACCACATCTGAGATCACACTCACTATAGCAAGTGAACACACACACACACACAAACACATACTGCTGCCGCCACCACATCTGAGATCACACTCACTATAGCAGGTGAACACACACACACACACACACTGCTGCCGCCACCACATCTGAGATCACTCTCACTATAGCAGGTGAACACACACACACAAACACACACACACACACTGCTGCCGCCACCACATCTGAGATCACTCTCACTATAGCAGGTGAACACACACACACACACTGCTTCCGCCACCACATCTGAGATCACACTCACTATAGCAGGTGAACACACACACACACACACACACACACACTGCTGCCACCACCACATCTGAGATCACACTCACTATAGCAGGTGAACACACACACACACACACACACACACTGCTTCCGCCACCACATCTGAGATCACACTCACTATAGCAGGTGAACACACACACACACACACACACACACACACACTGCTGCCGCCACCACATCTGAGATCACTCTCACTATAGCAGGTGAACACACACACACACACACACACACACACTGCTGCCGCCACCACATCTGAGATCACTCTCACTATAGCAGGTGAACACACACACACACACACACACACACACTGCTGCCGCCACCACATCCAAGATCACACTCACTATAGCAGGTGAACACACACACACACACACTGCTGCCACCAGGGAAATCCAGGGATCTCAACACATGATCTGACACACACTTTATTCTTATCAGGAGTTTGTCTTGTGTTCAGAATAGCTGTGCCAAAGCAAACCCTGATCTCTGTGTGTGTGTTTAAAGGTCAGGATCTGTTGCCCCATCACTGTCCAGCCTCGACTCCAAACATCACCCCCGGGATCAGACTCGCTCCGGGCAGCGGCGGTCTGACGTTGAGCAGTGAGCAGCTCCTTCCTCAGAGTCCTCCTCCCTCAGCCATGACCGGTGAGAGCCAGATCGTTTCTAAGAAACGTAGGAACGCAGCGTCTAAACTGTTCTTAGCAGTCCAGGCAGAAGTTGAGTTTGACCCGTCGTGCGTGATTAACGTGTGTAACAGAAACCTTTACAGAGTAAAGGTAACAGAGTTGCGATAGGCATGTGTGACATTAAACCAGATGTTTAATCTATAAGTCTGTGTTTTGGAGTATATAGAGTATGTTTTGAGCCCAAGACAATCCCGATGAGTATGTTTAGGGTGACGTGGTTCTAGTGGTTCAGTGTCTCTGATCGCTTCTTCCCATCAGTCAGTGCTCTGGCACCCAGCACGTCCCTGTCCCACACAGGCATGTCAGCGCAGAGCCTGGTGATGTCCTCAGCGGGCGTGGCCAGCGACGGCAGCGTGACTCTGACTCTGTCCGACACGCAGATCCTGGACACGGTCTCTCTCAACCTCAACACACAGGTGAATCAATGCTGTCAGCAGATCCACACACAACACTAACATTCTCTGTGCTTTTAATGCTAATTGATAAATTAAAGAAATTTTGACATGATCATTTTAGGAAAGAGGACCTATCATGCCCTTTCTCAAAGTCTTGATGTTGTTTTTAGGCTCTACTAGAGCAGGTTTTCCTGCTTGAATGCTTGAATGTTTGGTCTCTGCACACAGATGATAGATCAGCAGACAGAGGAGAAGGAAGCAGAGCCGAAGCAGAAGCACCAGTGTTACTACTGCAGTCAGATGCTGCTGACGGCAAACGCTCTCAGAAGACACTGCAGACAGGAGCATGGGAAGGAGCGCTGCCACGTCTGCCGCGTCTGCGGTAAAGCCTTCAAACGGGCCACACACCTCAAGGTATCGGCCGCATACACACTCTTACAGTGCTGAGTAGAAAACATCAGGGGCCGACTAACATCTGCAGATGCTTGGAGATTCTTGAGCAAATCATCCTTATTGTGGGTCCAGTATAGACAATCAAATATGTCAGTTATTAAAATCTCCACCTCCACTTCTTAATCATTACCCACACACAGTGTCCTAACTAGATATGATGCGATAAGATTCCAGCGACAAGCAGTTTCTGTCCACACCAGACGTGACAAAATCAATCAGAAATCACAGCCAGTCAGAAGAGCGTGTGGGCGGAGTCTCTATAAGTACACTGCACTCGCAATCAAATCAATCACAGCCAATCAGAAGAGCGTGTGGGCGGAGTCTCTCTGCAGGCGCACTGCACTCGCAGTCAAATCAATCAAAAACCACAGCCAATCAAAAGAGCGTGTGGGCGGAGTCTCTTCAAGCGCACTGCACTCGCAACCAAATCAATCAAAAACCACAGCCAATCAGAAGAGTGTGTGGGCGGAGTCTCTTCAAGCGCACTGCACTCGCAACCAAATCAATCAAAAACCACAGCCAATCAGAAGAGCGTGTGGGCGGAGTCTCTTCAAGCGCACTGCACTCGCAACCAAATCAATCAGAAACCACAGCCAATCAGAAGAGCGTGTGGGTGGAGTCTCTCTGCAAGCACACTGCACTCGCAACCAAATCAATCAAACATCACAGCCACGTTGTTTTCCTTTTATTTTATTGTTCATTAAAATGCAGTATTCACTCAGCTATGACAGCTTCCACTCGTCTGGGAAGGAATTGTTGGGCATTCATCCAGTAGAGCATTTGTGAGGTCAGGCACTGATGCTGGACGAGAAGGTGTGGCTCTCGATCTCTGTTCCAGTTCGTCCCAAAGTTGTTGGATGGGGTCGAGGTCAGGGCTCTGTGCGGGCTCTTCCACACTAAACTCATCAACCATGTCTTTATGGACCTTCTTTGTGCACGGGACACAGTTGGAAGCACAGCATTGTCCAAATGTGTTGATAGGCTGAAGCATTAAGATTTCCCTTCAGTGGAAGTAAGACGCCCAACCTCTGAGAAACAGCTCCATACCATTATCTCTCCTCCAGCAATCTTTACAGTCAGGCAGGAGACGTTCTCCTGGCATCCGACAAACCCAGACTCTCCCATCAGACGGCCAATCAGAGAAGTGTGATCCGTCGCTCCACAGAACAGGTTTCCACTCCTCCAGAGTCCAGTGGCGGCGTGCTTTACACACTCATCCCACGCTTGCCATTGTACTGCTGATGTGAGGCTTCATGCAGGAGCTCGGCCATGGAAACCCACTCCACGGAGATCCCGCCGCACAGTTTAGTGCTGATATTAATGCCGGTGGAAGTGTGTAACTCTTCATCTATTGAATCAGCAGAGCGTAGGTGTCTTTTACACACCATGAGCCTCAGCACTCGTGACCGGTTCGCTCTGTGACTTTACGTGATCTTCTGCTTCATGTCTGAGTTTCTGCTGTTCCTGAACGCTTCCACTTTCCAATAATAACACTAACAGTTGACTGTGGAATATCTCAGGGATAACATTCACAAACTGAGTTACTGCAACGGTGCCATCCGATCACAGTACCACGCTTGAGTTCACTCTGTTTGTAAATTCAGATGACTAGGGCCTTGATTTTATACTCCTGAATTCAATAATTGAGAGCTGTGTCCCAATACTTTTCTCCATATAATGCATAACTTCACACTGTTAGCATCTCCTGGTTATTATGGTCACAGCATGATTTTCAAGTCATGTTATTCTTCTTTTGCTCAGCAGATGGCAGCTTCTGCCCCAATACATGACACATTCTTTCATATGCAGAGAAGTGGCATAAACCAACAATTCACACATATTGCTTTTTCAGATTCAATAGAAAACATATTTTCTACCCAAAACTATAAATTATATAGAAATCATTGTAGCTAAATACGTGAATAAACATATAATGGCTGCTAAACAATCACTTTTTCCCATGTAAAATATTATGTTCACACTTTAAAATGTCCCCTATTAAAATGCTGAAAGCTCTTATTTTACAGACCAAATGTTCCTCTAATTAATTAATGTCATATTTCGTTTGTTAGTACAGTACAGTACTGTTTCCCATTGGTTTTTACAAACAAAATCTTCTAGGACTGTAATAAAGTGTGTTAAATGTCTCTTTCAGGAGCACGAGTACGTCCATAAGAAGGGACCCAAAGTCAGCGCTCAGAAACCCAAAGTCTTCAAATGCGCCAACTGTGACAAAGCCTTCGCCAAACCCAGTCAGTTAGAGAGACACAACCGCACACACACAGGTAAAGCCAGGCTCTGCTCTAGGGCTGTCAATCAATTCAAAATTGTTATCAAGTGACAGTGCAGATTAAGTAAAATGATCACTATTTGCTGAAATCATAGACCATTTTTTTGCGGTTTTGTAAGATATTGGGTCTCATTCACTAAGCATGCGTACGCACAAAGTTGTGCGTGAAATGTGCGTACGAACGATTTTAAGAACAAATCACAATTCACCAAAGATTTTGTAATCATTTTTTTTTAATTTACGAAAAAATATAGGAACAACTGAAACCACACGTACGCAAAAAGAACTTACTCTGTATGACTTTATAATCATGTTAAGAAGTTGTATTTCATCCTAACATGACTATAATTACATTGAAGTATATTGCATTAATTGTATTATACAATCCATATATAAAACTATATAGTTAAATTATTAAATAATACAATTTAATTTCATCTTAAATGCATTCGATCATATACAGTTAAAGAGCTTCAGCTGCGAGGTTTCTCTGAATAACACAGATATATACGTGTATGTACAGCTGCTAATGAGAGTCTGTAATCTGGGTCTTTATTAAAGCTGTTTATTGTGAGAACTGATGAGAACGGCACACTTGGCATGGCTCGAGGATCCGGCGAGAGTGCGTCTGCAAACAGCGGCAAGTTTGACGAGAGTGACGAAAGGCTGTAAGGAAAGCGTGTGCGGAAAGCCCTTATATGGAGATGTGTGGGCGTGTTTGCGTGTGCGGAAAGCCCTTATATGGAGATGTGTGGGTGGAAAGCCCTTATATGGAGATGTGTGGGCGTGTTTGCGTGTGTGGAAAGCCCTTATATGGAGATGTGTGGGCGGAAAGCCCTTATATAGAGATGTGTGGGCGGAAAGCCCTTATATAGAGATGTGTGGGCGGAAAGCCCTTATATAGAGATGTGTGGGCGGAAAGCCCTTATATGGAGATGTGTGGGCGGAAAGCCCTTATATGGAGAGGTGTGGTCGGAAAGCCCTTATATGGAGATGTGTGGGCGGAAAGCCCTTATATGGAGATGTGTTTGCGTGTGCGGAAAGCCCTTATATGGAGATGTGTGGGCGTGTTTGCGTGTGCGGAAAGCCCTTATATGGAGATGTGTGGTCGGAAAGCCCTTATATGGAGATGTGTGGGCAGAAAGCCCTTATATGGAGATGTGTGGGCGGAAAGCCCTTATATGGAGATGTGTGGGCGGAAAGCCCTTATATGGAGATGTGTGGGCGGAAAGCCCTTATATGGAGATGTGTGGGCGGAAAGCCCTTATATGGAGATGTGTGGGCGGAAAGCCCTTATATGGAGATGTGTGGGCGGAAAGCCTTTATATGGAGATGTGTGGGCGGAAAGCCCTTATATGGAGATGTGTGGGCGGAAAGCCCTTATATGGAGATGTGTGGGCGGAAAGCCTTTATATGGAGATGTGTGGGCGGAAAGCCCTTATATGGAGATGTGTGGGCGGAAAGCCCTTATATGGAGATGTGTGGGCGGAAAGCCCTTATATGGAGATGTGTGGGCGGAAAGCCTTTATATGGAGATGTGTGGGCGGAAAGCCCTTATATGGAGATGTGTGGGCGGAAAGCCTTTATATGGAGGTGTGTGGGCGTGTTTTATGCAACATTTAGAATACTCCACATTCACTGACATCAGAACGAGGTTAAGAACAAATTCATGTCCGTATGAACGTTTTGTGAATCAGGCAGAGATTTTTCGTGAGAAGTTCTCCTGTGCGTACAAATACAAAATAATCCACGCAGTTATTAGTGAATGAGACCCATTGATTGCAGTCAGGTTGTTGTGAATGGTTGACTAGCATGTTTCCTTGTTTTCAGGCGAGCGGCCCTTCAAGTGCCCGCTGTGTGACAAAGCCTTCAATCAGAAGAGTGCCCTGCAGGTGCACAGGGTCAAACACACGGGCGAGAAGCCCTACAGGTGTGAGGTCTGCACGATCAGCTTCACTCAGAAGAGCAACATGAAGCTGCATATGAAGAGATCACATGGGTATCTGCCGTCCTGCAGCAAACTGACCAGTACGTGTGGAGCGTCTTCACTTCATCAGCTCAAAAGCTTCTTAAAGGGACAGTTCACCCAAACTTTCTGTCATCCTTTACTCAACCTCATGTTGTTCCAAACCTGTAAGATGACGTTTTGAAGAATGTTGGTAATCAGACAGTTGACGGTAGACATTGACTAAAATAAATACTATGGAAATCATTGGCTTCTGTCAGCTGTATGGTTAGAAGTCATACAGGTTTGGAACAACATGAGGAAAGTTTGGGTGAACTACAAAGCATGTTTAATTATATTTTTCAAATTGGGTAAATGAGGGAAAATGCTGACTTTAGGGTCTTTCTGCTGCATTAAATGGGGTTAAAGCTCTGAAATTTTTGCTTCAGTGACTGAAAAAAATAAATAAATGCAGCAAAGTCCCTGGAATTACAGTCAAACCAAAATTTATTCAGACACATTTTCTCACATTATCACAGTTTATTGGCTATACTTTAGAAAATGGTAATAAAATATGACCAGAACTCAGAGTTAAACTGAACAAACTCATCTTGATAATGTCAGATAACTTTGATAGAAAGGGATGTAATGGATTACAATCAGCCAATCAGCTGTTAGATTTAAGAACACAATCAGATAATACCAGTTTAGCTCAACCAATGACCAAGCACTGCTTCATTTAGTTCAGTCTGTGGTGTCAAAGGTCACATTAGCAATTAAAGAACAAACACTTCAGCAAAACATGCTCAGCTCAAAGTTTATCAAATGTTTATCAGTTTTACTGGTAGTCACTGTATGGAGAGTTTATGGGTATAATATGTCACAGTTTACTTTATTTTGCGATCCTCACTTCAGAAATGAGCTATAGTGTCCTACACACACTAGAGAAACATTATATCTGTGTCTGAATCATGTTTGGTTTGACTGTATGCCTCAGAGAAAGGAAAGTTATTACACATCCATGAATGCAGTGAAGTCTTCAAATGAGCCACACACCTCAAGGTCTCATTAAGGCTCATCATTACTGTATTCTCCAGTCTTTCTCTTATAGGCTATGGGAAATGTGGACTTGTCAGCTCAGATTTACTGCCCAGTGAACCAGAAAGTCGTGCTATACTCAGATCAACTGAAAATGTACAGTATGAATGTGAATATAGAGTGAAATTGCAGTTACTGCTGCTAAAGATATGTTCACAGCACAGAACACTAATATTACATTTATTTTCTTCTTATTGGTTTTGTTTTTATCTTTAACTGCCAAATTTTTTTGCACTAAATTAAATTAGTTGATAGATGCTATTGATACTTATGATTATATTTATTAAAATCATAAATAGATGCTGCTTTATTGGAAAACACCTGATAAACACTTTATTCCCATTATTAGGCACTTTATTTCCACTTCTTGAATATTTTATTCAAAATAAATGCCACTCCGAATTGATTTGAGATGGGAAA
This sequence comes from Coreius guichenoti, assembly GCA_039654105.1. Lineage (NCBI taxonomy): Eukaryota > Metazoa > Chordata > Actinopteri > Cypriniformes > Gobionidae > Coreius > Coreius guichenoti. The sequence continues at coordinate 43,103,980 of CM077176.1, read as the reverse complement.
ATGGAGAAGAATGAGTTCAACGATCACGTCAAAAGCTGACGCCGCCCGACTTCCTCTCCACACACTGATCCTGTTATCAGACAGGTTTCTTCTGTAGTTTTGTCTGTCAATCAGACACTGGTGGGCGGAGCTAGTGTACACAGCCTCTGCCAACAAGGTTGACGATTTGCACTTGGTGTACATTTTAACTATGAATAATATCAACAACAGTGGACTCGTTCTGATAACCCTTGTTTCGTTCCCTGACAGCGAAACCACAGGAAGTAGAGGTGGTGTTGGAGCACGACTCTGAGTCGGACTCGCAGCCGGCGGCGTCACAGGAAGGCAAAGAGACTCAGTCGGGGCTGGATCTGGAGGACGGGGTGCAGGGGTCTTCGGAGGGCTGGCAGTGCCCCATCCCGACCGTCTTCCCATGAGCACCTGCTTCACTGACACTGGACAATTACTGCCATGTCTTATTCTCGCAGCGAGCGCGACTTACATTGACACAAATCATACGAAGATGTGAATGTACATGATTCTGTACACTTCATGCTGCATTAGAAACTTTCAGAGTCAAAGACTGGACTTACTGAAGTGGTTGCAAGTTTCATTTTTTACAGTTTTTTTAATTATTATTTTACGTTAGAGCCATATTTGTCACTACTAAAGTACAGACTGTAATTGTGTATTTGAAAGGCTCCAGTTTCAAGTTTTCATTTGTATCCTCATCTGTGGTAAAACTAAAGCCATTGTTGGATACACACTAGAGTCCCACAATCCCTGATACATCAGATACGTCAGTTTAATGGGAGTAATCCAATTTTGGCAAACGTTTTTGTAATATGCAAAAAATATTTAAGAATAAATTTAGAGGTTTTTTTTCAAATGTTTTCTATTTTTGATTTTCTGCAACTGTTCTATGCTTTTAATCTGTGAATTTGTGTTTTATTTTTGGATTGTGACAACATGGAGTAGTTTGACAACTGTAATGAATCCTGAAAACACTGAATACACACACACACACCAACAACAACTTGAAGCAGCGAACATATCAAAATCCACAGTATATTATCCAAATGTATGAGAATATCCAGTGTTGAGTGACTGAAGATCACTGTAACTCCTGTGTGTGTTTAGAGCGAGAGATGTGCATCATCTGGCACACAAACCAGCCAATGACCAACAACTAATACCATAGACTGTGCAATATACACTGATCAGGCATGACAGGTGAAGTGAATAACACTGATTATCTCTTCATCACGGCACCTGTTAGTGGGTGGGATATATTAGGCAGCAAGTGAACATTTTGTCCTCAAAGTTGATGTGTTAGAAGCAGGAAAACTGTTGGTCCAAGGACGGAGCAGTGGTGAACCGGAGACAGGTCATGGGCGGCCCAGGCTCATTGATGCACGTGGGGAGCGAAGGCTGGCCCGTGTGGTCCGATCAAACAGACGAGCTACTGGAGCTCAAATTGCTCAAGAAGTTAATGCTGGTTCTGATAGAAAGGTGTCAGAATACACAGTGCATCGCAGTTTGTTGTGTATGGGGCTGCATAGCCGCAGACCAGTCAGGGTGCCCATGCTGACCCCTGTCCACCGCCGAAAGCACCAACAGTGGCACGTGAGCATCAGAACTGGACCACGGAGCAATGGAAGAAGGTGGCCTGGTCTGATGAATCACGTTTTTTTTACATCACGTGGATGGCCGGGTGCGTGTGCGTGGCTTACCTGGGGAACACATGGCACCAGGATGCACTATGGGAAGAAGGCAAGCCGGCGGAGGCAGTGTGATGCTTTGGGCAATGTTCTGCTGGGAAACCTTGGGTCCTGCCATCCATGTGGATGTTACTTTGACACGTACCACCTACCTAAGCATTGTTGCAGACCATGTACACCCTTTCATGGAAACGGTATTCCCTGGTGGCTGTGGCTCTTTCAGCAGGATAATGCTCCTGCCACAAAGCAAAAATGGTTCAGGAATGGTTTGAGGAGCACAACAACGAGTTTGAGGTGTTGACTTGGCCTCCAAATTCCCCAGATCTCAATCCAATCGAGCATCTGTGGGATGTGCTGAACAAACAAGTCCGATCCATGGAGGCCCCACCTCGCAACTTACAGGACTTAAAGGATCTGCTGCTAACATCTTGGTGCCAGATACCACAGCACACCTTCAGGGGTCTAGTGGAGTCCATGCCTCGACGGGTCATAATGTTATGCCTGATCGGTGTATCTAACACAATATTTTCACAAGCATTGGTATTTGTTGTTGGTTTTGTTGTGAATCCGGCTTGACATCAATGCAAGAGTGCTGGCTTTATAATCTGACGTGTTTCAGAGGGAGACTCTTGTGTTTTATACAGAGATCCTGAATATGTGTGTATGATCTGAACTGCACTGGATCATCATCATCATCATTTCTGCAGTTATTGAGTAATGCTGCGAAAAGAAGGTGACTGAATATGCAACCAACACCCTTCAGAAATAAACTAAATATAGACATTCTTACTGTATGAGCAGTTTAGAAAAACATGAAAACATGAACAAGTTTTGACGTGACTTGATTTTAATAAAAAGCATGTTAATATAAAATAACAAACATTGTAGTTTGAGATACATAATGGTGTTCCACATGACTTTAAACTGGAAACAAAATCAAATGGAAAAGTAATTTATATTGAACTATAACAACAAACCCAGAGAGCAGACTTTGCTAAAATATACTAAATAGGCAAATAAAAGAAGCACAAAAACTTTCTGCACTTTTAATTGTCACCATTAATTAGCTATAACAGACACAGAAGACATCAGATATTCCTTAGTTTAAATCAGACCCGTTTGTTTTTGTATCTATTGCTTCCTGATGAACAGAAAATGAGCTTATAATGAGCAAAGCACACAGACTCAGTCATAGACTTACAGTTAGACATTGAACAAGCCCGTTTGTGTTGTGGATCTCAGCACATGCGCAACATGTTTAATAGATCATAGGACACAGGGAAGAGTGTAGGAAACACATCTGAGGTCTAATACACACATTTACAGTCGAGGTAAGTGTACCTACAGAGACGAGACAGAAGCATTTCAACAGGACAAACATCGGACTGATCCTGCCTCAATATCAAGTTAGTGTCATTCACCTCTCAACGATTACACACAACTACATCAATACAGGTCTGACAGGAGTAATTCAGATTGTAACATATCAATGCAAAAGCCTCTTCAAGTCATTGTTATTGTATTAGAAAAATAAAAAGACTTCATTTGTCATCCTTTTCCTCTGTCGGGAAGAGGTGATGGGTTTCAGCGCTTGGCAGGTGCAGCAGACTGGCTTCCCCCCTGAAAGAGACAGACCCCACATCAGAACTGAACTGACCGCTGATGCCACCCGTTCATTACTGAGGAAGAACATGGTTACCCGTTTGAAGATGCGGGTTAAGGTGCCTTGACTCTCTCCGCGTCCCTTCTGGCCTTTGCTCTGTGATTTCTGGTCTCTCTGTTAATAAAGAAGCAGCGTCTCTTTTCATATTGTGTCTCCAGAGTCAGGAAAATCATGTTAGTGTTGCAGAAGTTTGAGACAGGTTGAATCATGGCAAAGAAAAGCCAAGTGATCAAGAAAAAGGACAGATCATTTCAGAGCTACTGATTACTTATAAAATGTTATAAGATATTATTAATTGAGATGAAATTATACAGCTGCATGTAATGAATCAAAGGCAAAGCGTGACGATTAAAAATATTAGTCAGCATAATGTTTACAGAAATTTCTCCTATGGAAATGACTGAGACTTACCTTAGATTTTGGGGTAGCGGGAGAAACCTAATTGGCGGGGGAAAGAAACTACAATGAGAATCATTGAAAATATTTGTATTTATTAATTCTTTGTTTGTCAGATGCAAAAGAGGGAAAAAGGAGGAAAGAGATACGAACAATGTTTCTGAGGAAGTGCATGACTGCGCCCTCGTCTGGACGGCGACGCGGGGACGCGCTCGATCTCTGCGGGGACGCGGACAAACCGCCTCGAAAGGAGCCCTGTGATGAAGAACACACACACTTCTGAAAGAGCCCTGTGATGAAGAACACACACACTTCTGAAAGAGAAAGAGCCCTGTGACGAAGAACACACACACTTCTGAAAGAGAAAGAGCCCTGTGACGAAGAACACACACACTTCTGAAAGAGCCCTGTTATAAAGGCAACTTTAAGTTACTCACATAACCCCAGTTCTCTTTCAAACATTCACTCGGTATCTCACTATGGGAAACGCCTCGGGCGTGACCGATCCTGGAAGCACCAATTACACCACATCTGTCAGTTGACAGACCAATCACGGCAGTGATGCAGGAGTCCCGCCTCCCTCATATATATATCACTGTAAGCGGTCCCCACTTCATTCTCAGCATATCTCACTCATGTTATCAGGGATAACGTATGTAACCCAAAGTTCTCTTTCATTCGCTCGGTATCTCACTATGGGATATAGACAACTCCCGTATTGCAGAAGCAGGCATGTCAACCAACTCAGCGATGCATGTAACATAAACACAACACCCGTAACTATTCTCCGAGTGGAACAGGAATATGTGTGTACAAAAAACAAACACCTCACGAATGAGTGCTTTTTTATTTTACACACTTACGACGGAATGAGACAGTGATGGCTCTGTGACATCCAGTCTATAAAATCGGACAAATGTGTGAGGCGAAGCCCAACTTGCTGTCGCACATATGTCCTGAACTGACACGGACTTCAACAGTGCCCAGGGGTAGCCAAACCTCCTTCCGGAGGAAAGAGACCCATGCTATTATAACCTAATATAATAGCTTCCACTACCCAGTGGGACAGGCGCTGACGTGAAATAGGTTTACCCATATGAGAATCAGCCCATGAAACAAATAACTGATTACTCTTCCTTAGTGCTTTCGTTCTGTCCACATGGTGACGCAACACATGGACAGGGCACAAGCAATGAAGCCGCGCATCCTCTGATGAGGACAAAGGCTGCGGATGGAAAGCCAGTAAATCCACCTGTTTAGAGGCGAGAGACTCGCTTACTTTAGGCACAAACGCTGGATTACATTTAAGATTACATCGGATTATGTGGTGAACCATGGTGAACTGCACACAGGAGTTATGAACCGACAAAGCATGAAGTTCACTAACCGTTTTGCGGTGGAAAGAGCCAGTAATAAAGCAGCCTTTAGCGAAAGGAGCTTTAAATCAGTACTCACTATAGGCTCAAAAGGGGACTGAGAACCACAGACAGATCCCACGGCGGAATCAGCGGCTTTAAAACCCTGTGCAAACGCTGCGCACCTCTCATAAACCTGCATACACGTGGGTGTTGACCTATCGTATTCCTATGGTATTCCAAAAGTTCCTGCAGAGAACATAACACATCCACAACAGAACAGAGAAAAGGGACGATGTGTCTGTGTGCGCACCATCGCTCAAACACACTCAATTTCCGATCATATGCAGAGCGTGTTGAAGCCGCTATCGCATTCTGAATAGTCTCAATCACCTTCACAGGCAATCCCGTAACACTCAAGTTTAACCTCTCACGGGCCAGGCCCAAAGAGCCACTTTGTCCGGGGCCGGGTGAAAAATCACATCCATAGGCGCACTGTCTCTCACTAGAGAGAAGAATAGAGGGCAATGAGGCGAAGAGATCTACGGCAGCTCGGCTGAACGTCTCCCACAACTGGCTCACTACCTGAGGATGGAGAGTGCACTCTCTGTACAGGGGGTTTCCTCTGGACAGGAGATCCACCCCCACAATCATTATTCCCGGGACATGCGTTGCCCATAATGAATGAAAATGCTTCACGCTCCACACAATCAGCTTTTGTGCCACACTGTGAAGCTCAGGAGAACATGTGCCTCCCTGACAATTTATGTATGCCACTGCCGTTGTGTTGTCTGATCTGATCAAAATGTGGTGGTTCCTTAGGAACTGCACAAAATAGCTCAATGCCAGAAACACTGTTAACAACAAAGGGAGTTTATGTGTGCGTTCTGTAGCATTTCCCTTTCGCTATCCTCCCCTCGCACACTGCACCCCAACCTGTGAGTCCCTTCCAGTGACGGAGAGCGCGCATGTATAGTAACGTCACTATCGCTTTGCGGTTGAGGTGGCGTTTTGGATACAAGCGCTGCGCCGCCGTCCAGTGCTCAAACTCTCTTTTGCAACAGTCCCAGTGGAATAACCGAGACAGTTGAGGCCATCAGTCCTAGCAAACGTAAACATAGTCTAAATGGGACCTTCTTCCCTTTCTGAAAAAGGGATAAACAGCCACGAATTGACCTGATGCGCACCTCCGACAGAAACGCTTGATACAGGTCTGAGTTCAGTCTGAGACCCAGGTAGATTATCTCTTGTGTGGGCTTGTTTATTTTGAACCCTAAGTTCTCTAAATGAGACATGAGCTTTTTTGTCTCTCTCTGCCGTGATGGAGCGCACAGCAGTAGATCGTCCAAATATGCTGACACTCATAGACCCATTATTTTCAGCGGTGTGAGCGCTGCTTCCACACACTTGCTCAACACCCTTGGAGCTAGTGACAGCCCGAAGGGAACTGGCAAAAATTCGTACGCTGTGTCCCGATAGGCAAACCTGAGGAATTTTCTGTGTGCCAGGTATGCATCCATCAGATCGACTGACGTAAGCCAGTCTTTGGGATGAATAAATTTAACGTCAACATTTTGAACTTGTATTTTCTGAAGTGTTTGTTGAGGTTCTGTAAATCCAGAATGGGACAGAGACCCCCTCCTCTTTTGGGAATGACAAAGTACTGGGAGTAAAAGCCATGATGGTGCCGGTGGCACAACCTGAATAGCTTTTTTGCTCAATAAAGAGGCTTTTTTTCCTTCTAAAATCTGAGCTGACCCCCTTTCTGCTGCTGACATTAACAATGTGGTGGTTTTACAGCAAATTGCAGACGATAACCCAGAGGGTATACTGCGCATGCGCACCCCTTTCCTCTGAACTCTGAACTTGAATCAAACCCTGACGCTTCTTTGCTGGAGGGGGAGAACAAGACTTTGGCGTTATGGAGAGGGGTGCTATGGAGACTCTGTGAGTGCTGTAGCCCCTCTTCTGACTCAGAAATAGACCACTGATTAGGTCGCCCACCTCTTCTTGCCTCCTTGAGGGTTAGCTGGGCGATGTTTAGCCGCTGCAGCTGAAAATGAGGCCTCTTGGCTGTGGCTGTCTTGGGTTCACCTCACCACCTTGGGTCGGGGGTGGCTGGGGTTTCGGTACCCTAACTGTCCCCCCCGGAAGCAGAGGAAGACCCAGGGCATGTGGGCTGGGGAGTCGAGCAGCGGGGTTCCTGGGGGGCAAGTTTCAAAAGCCTCTCCATCTCGTGAAGGTCACACTGCTGCCGCATATTTGTCACAGCAGCCTCGAAAAGGGCTTCTCCCTTTCCGACAGGCCTGATAATCCCAACCACAGCGCTCTTTCGCCCACCACTGCCAAGCCCATGCTGCGGCCACAGCTCTGGACTGCTCCTCTGGATGACCGGAGGTTGAGATATGATCTGATCCTCCCACATTTCTGAGTCCGGAGACCCAGCGTAGCTCAGCCTGATATGCTGTAAGCAGTGAGGTGGCATTTAAAGCTCTGACAGCCAGGGCAGATGAACAGTACAATTTCTGGAACAGAGAAGCAGAAAGCCTCTCTGTCTGTCCTGGCAGGGTAGAGGTGACTTGCCACCGACAATTCCGGGGGGGGACGGCTGGACGGCAGCCTCTTCCCATCATATAAATCCCTCTCTGTACCCTAGCCTTCCTGTTGCGATGGCCAGTCGATAGGGAGTTTAGCAGCTGCTCTCCTACACATTTCAATAAGGTCCAAGTCTCCCTGTATGGGGGAGAGAGACTCACCTGTCACACTGCTAGGTCTGGAAGAGAGATTAGGAGGGAGAATTGCATCTTCTTCATCTTCCTCCAAATCCTCTTCCAAGAGACGAGCAATCGTCTCATCATCTTCCTCCTACTCTTTATCCCCCGCCAAGGGCTCTGATTCAAAGAACCCTTCATAAACCTGCAAGTGCACGGGCGAGAGGGATCTTTACCCTTAGCTGCGCTGCTGGGTGGGTTTGCAGTCGCCATAACAGATATGCGAACACTGAGATATTAACTCCACACCACTCAACCTGGGGAAGAAGGAAAAATTAGCTGTAACAGCTCGTGAAATATGAGTACTTGCCTCGACACACTAGTTCCCACCAGAAAATAGACGCATTCGAAGATGTACTGTACCTAAAAACACCGGCTCGTCAAGGGAACTGTTTAGTGGCCACTCCGTGCGAGAATAGCTTCCCAATAAGGATCTTCACGAGGAAGAGAACGAGAATGAAGTGGGGACCGCTTACAGTGATATATATGAGGGAGACGGGACTCCCACATCATTGCCCCGCAGACATGGCAGGGTCAGACATTGTGAACATTCAGGGCTCAGCCCAAATCTAGTTAGTCCGGGGACATTTTTCACAGATTTATGGCAGCTAGTACATGAACTATATTTTTTTTATCTAATTGTTCTCTGCCTTCATTATTCTAAACCATAATGCAACACATTTTGAAGATGTCAAATTTTCACTCCTGCCACCTAAAAAGAGGCAAAAATCATCTGATGTAACTATTTTAAAGTTACATAAGATAAGTAGGGTATGAATTTGGCATGAACAGCTTTAGTAACTTAGAACCAATTTTTTAAATGTATATTATGCTGGAATAAAGTTGATAGAATGAACAGTGATTCCCACAGGATTTCGTTAGTTTCCTCTCGAGGGGTCCGGGGTCATGCTGCCCTGGAAGAAAAGTTTGTACATTTTAAAGTTAAATTCATCATTCTGTTGCACTTCAAAATTAGAAGCTTCAACCCATGTTCAGAGCGCAAATCAAACAAAGAAAAAAAGTCTGAGCATTGAACTTTAAAGCGGACTTAAACCTCTTTTAGATATAGCATCTACATTACATTCACACTGGTGTCTTAGGAAGCCAAACAATTAGAATATAATAATAATTTATTATTATTATTATTTCTATAACAGTATTAGCCTTTACATTGTAAAACAAATGCACTCTAATGCACTCAAATAGCATTTTTTAAAGAAATAAAAAATGCTATGTACAATTTCAAAACAGGTTTACAATCACATCTCATTACAAATCTAGTGAAATTCTCTAATCATCTGCCCACAAAACATTTAAAATTATGCAAATGTGAAAATTAAGTGCAACTGGTGGCCGTTGCGCTCGCAAACGCACTCTAAACTCACAGCACACGCAGAAATGGAGTTCACCGCATTCATTCACTGTGAACTGAGCCGTTCTGAGACGCCGAAAACACTGGAGCTGATCGCATGAGTAAAGTGAGCGCTTCGCTCTGGAACACGCAGCGCACACAGACTATATACTTTTGCAGACTTATGCAGTTTGACAAGGGTGCACGAAGCCTTATCGCACTTTCGATTTTAGTTCATTCAACAGATACTTTGCCAAAGCAATGGCGCAAAATAACGTTAGAGACATTTTGGGCCCTATTGTACCGATCTGAGCTCACGGCGCAGGTGCTCTTAGGGCGTGTCTGAATCCACTTTTGCTAGTTTAACGACGGGAAAAACAGTCGGCGTGGCCGTTAAAGGGTTCTCCCTCGTCTCTTAATGAGTCATGGGTGTGTTTTGAGTGTAACGTCTCATCTCCCATTCCCTTTAAAAGCCAGCTGCGCTCGCACCATGGCGGATTCGCTAGATTGAAATGTAGCTCGAAACTGATTTGATGTGATTGTTTGTCTTTCACACTTGATAAATCGGATTTCAATCGTATATGGTCCGTGTATCATCCTATCATTCAATTATTCCATTCAAACAGGCAAACGAGAAATGGAAAATATATTGTTTTTCTGTGTGAACCAAGAGAAAAAAGACAGCAGGTGTTCTGTGAAATATTCGAGAAATTTCGCGTTTTTCACATATTCCCCCACCTGCTTTCTTTTTTCTTTTCTTTTTTGGTTTATACAGAAAAACGAAATATTTACTGTCTTTTCCCTGTTTTTTGTTTGAATGGAATAACTGAATGATCGGATGATACATTGACTGGATATGCACAAAATCGGATGTGAACTGACCGTCTGACCGAGGCTTTAGACTCGCTTCATCCTCTGTAGATTCTGCTTCAGCTCAGATTGAGGATATTAATTAGGTGACTTGACTGGATGCAATGAAGGTTACCAATCAATGTCATCATGGCCTAATTAATATTCATCAAGTATCAGTAAAGCCTAGTCACCTTATTTTCTACGCAGAAGTGAGCTGTTTTAGGTGAATCTGCGAGACTTCCGGTTCTTTAGCTGCTATAGTCAGCAAATGGTCGAATAATTCACACTACAAACTAGTGGGTTTATGATTACGATAATAAATTAAAACAATATGATAACAAATAACTGGAAGTGGATGAGAGCGGAAGCCTTGACACGCTTAACCCGCTCTTACGTGAAAGTACTAATTCTAAAACTTCATGAATTTAATCATTCATAAATACTTGACTTTTAGCGTCATGCACTTGTGTTCAATACTGCTGAACTGCTCTAGGTTTGCTTTTGTTAGCTGTTAAGAAACAGAAGTAGACTTCAGACATGTTTTACCCTGTTTATAACATTAGAGGTTTAACAGGCTTTATATATGAGTCATTTGAACTCATCAAGTGTTTGTCTTTACAAATTGCCATCATTTACTCGCCCTCATGTCTTTCCAAACCTGCAGAACACAAAAGATGATATTTTGAAGAATTTTGGTACTGTCTTGCTGTTGTTTCTGGCTCTACTAGAGCAGGTTTTCCTGCTTGAATGTTGATTATTTCCTCATATTCTCCATTGTTGCGGCTCCTCTCTTCCCAGTCTGTCAGTAACGCTCTGTTTAGTTCCTGTCTCTATGAAGCCCCTCCTTCTGAAAAGCACACTGTGCTCTGATTGGCCAGCTGGAGCAGTGTGTTGTGATTGGTGTTTGGGAAATGTCCCGCCCCTTACCATAACCACCAGTTTCAACACACTACTAACTAACTCAACCAGGCCACGCCCCTTTATTCTGCGTATGAATTATTATAATGAGGAATATTGTGATGTGTTGGTTCCTGAAGAAAACTCAAGACTACAATGGAGGCGTTTCAGGAGTTCAGAAACACTGACACTGACAGAGAGAAGAACAGCAACACTAAAGACAGATGAAGATAACTATCACCAATAGTATTTCTCTCCTGAAAATTTAAAAACAATTACAAAACAATAAGAAAAGAAAACATTTAGTTATGTTTTCAATCTTCAAAGGGTTCAATTTGAGCAGATGTTTTTCCCACCATCATCACTGTCCTCATATTCGCCATCATATTCTCAAAACTATCATATTTAATGTCTTATATTTTGATGGCTGGCAGCTTCTTCACGTCATCAGTGACAGTAATATCTGATTGTGTACAGTACTTGCTCATTTCTGCTGTGAAACATCGTCATCATGGTGTTCTCATCAGAGATTAAAAATATACTTACACTATTACATACCTCGGGTCGCTAGTGACCCTATACACTTTTTACAAAAAATTATATATTCTTTCCATGTTATATCGTTTATAATGAATATATTGATAAATAAATACTACACTCTAAAAAATGCTGGGTTAAAAACAACCCAAGTTGGAAATGGACAAACCCAGCGATTGTTAAATGTTTGCCCAACGTGCTGGGCTGTTATTTAACCCAATTATTGTTTAAAAATGACTATATGACTGTCTTAAAATAAGCCCAAAATAGGTTGGAAATTAAAAATCAGACACATAATTACTAGAGGCAACAATAATAATCAAAAGGTGAACATTTATTAATAAGCTATTTAACTATTATTCATTAAACTTATTTATAAATATTCATTTATTAAACATTAATAAACGTTAACTCCCAACATACTTTGGGTTCATTTTAAGCGAGCGATACAGTCATTTTTAAACAATAGTTGAGTTAAATAAAGCAAACATTTCACCCAATCACTGGGTTTGTCCACTTTCAACCCAACTTGGGTTGTTTTTAACCCAGCATTTTTTAGAGTGTAATAAGGACGATGTGGTAGTGAATGGTGTCCCAGGTCGATGCGTTTAAGGGTTAAAAGGATGTTGAAGGAGAGCTGGGAATGGGATGAACACCTCGGAAACCCTCCAAAGGCACTGAGGTTTGGAACCTGAAGAAGAGGAGCCGTCCTGTGGGTGATTAATGAAGGATTGGACCTCAGTCTCCATCAACACAACTTCCTCACGCCACAGTTTCCTCACTAAAGCATTACGGCCGATCCATAAGCCGACAACATTCAGAAATCCCTTCCCACATGTTCTCCTGGAGGAAGGTGTTCCTGCAGAAACGGTGCTGTTAGTGGTTTAGCTGGTTAGTTAAAGGTTAGGCATCTGGTATCTATTAAGTATAAAAAGCTGGTACAAAAGCTGACTGGAGGAGCACCATTTCAAAAGGCACTAATATATGCACCTTTAAGATACTAATGCGCATCGTTTAGGGGTAAATAAGGTACAGCTTCTGAAAAGGTCACAGCTTCTGTGTATTTTACGTCTTGGATTAAATATTTTGAATCTAACTGGCTACATTATTTCATTATTACACTTTCTCTGAAGAAACCATCACTTCAGATCAAATACATACTGTAAATGTAGAATGACATCAAAAGGCTGAAAAATGAGACTGGACATTTAAGATATAGTAGTGGTCAAAAGTGATGTCTGGCCTGAGAAAACTGACATCTTCACCTTTATACAGATATTATTATAAACGTGTTAAAGGTTCTGTAGTCATATTGCGTAGTTGTGCTTGGAGTCGATTGCTTTATTTGTGATAACGCAATGAAACATGAGAAATTGTATAACATAATTTTTGTCCAGACTGTCATACAAAGAAATGATGAACATGCAAAAACAAGAGAACCAACCCGATATTAATAACTGATTATGTTGCAGTCACTGTTTGCTTTTTCCTCTCAACTTTTAGTTCTGTGCATTTTACTTGCATATTAAAATCTAACCTGTAGCTGTAGTTTGACTTTTTTGCCAAATCATTTTGTCAGATAAATACCTAGACCACGTTTAGTGTTTCGTTCTTCCCTCATATTTAAAATATTGAAAAAATATTTCCCTCATATTTTGATAGTTGTAGGGTGATTAAAAACAAACATCCCCTCCAGACGTCACGTGGCAGAGAAGAAAACTCACCTCATGCATGTTGTATATGCGTGTTATAGATCTTATCGTCAATGATTCATTGAGTTTTTTGACCTGGTAATGTCATAACTGGATCTTGCGGTGAAAGCGATGGAAGCTGCTTCCGTTTCCTCACTTACATGACATTGAGAAGCTGATTCATCTGCCTCAGAACAGACACACAACATGGACAGATCTACATTTGGAGGATCATTTACACCAGGGTTGGGCGAAATACCAAAAACCAAATATTGACAATAAGCGATATATATCTCAATATTTTTGCATTTGCTCTAGAATAATTAAGAGGTGATTTTCTTTTGCCCCAAAGCACATTCAAAATGTTCAGTGCAAAAACAGTTAAATAAAAAAAACGCACTTTTCTTGCGCATTTTGCAATTGATTATATTCAATTATGCTGATAATATTGCTAATATTTGATATATATCGGCCAGCCCATATGGCTTCCTGTATCAAGGTGTTCTGGGACCTGGGTAATTCTGCATTGTGACCACAGCAGAAAAAAAGCATTGAATGATACAGAACAACAGATGCAAGAGCAAAATATCATGTAGGGCTGCGCAATATATCGAAATATCGCAAATGTACATATCGTAACGGATTGCAATAACTGGGGTCATGAGCTAAAGACAGACTGAACAACTTTTGTAGCTTTAATAAGAATCAGTGTACACTGAATTCATCCAGTGTTTATTTCTGCATTTGATAATTCAGTTTCTGCTGTTAAATAAACCTAACGTAGGTCTGAAACCCTAAACCTGCTGATTTACACCGATGACACCTGTTTTTACTACAGTAAAACACTGCTTTTTTGACAAAAAGAATGTAAAAAATGTATGTTAAGTTTATTTCACATACTTTAAGCATTTTCATATCACATATTGAATATGGCATTATTTAACGAGTTATCGCATGTCACATTTTCCTTCAATATCGTGCAGCCCTACTAGACTTAATCTGAGCTTCCCCTAAAGAAATCAACAGAAGTCAGTGTTCATGTTGTTAGATATATTTTAATCAAGCAAATGTGAAAAAGCTGAAGTCAGGGTGAGGGTTGCTGGGGAATATGGAGGTTACACAAGCTCTGTTACAAACGAGACACTTTAGGGTTACTGGTGCGGCGTTAACACTCAGAGATCACAGAGAGAGATGAGACGAGTTCCCCTGAGGCGTTGGACAAATCAACACAAACTATAACACAGCTGGAGCCATCGCAAACACATGAGCTGCGATACACACGGCACAGGTCAGTCTGTCACGGTTGCTTTAAACCAGTGTTTGGCACTTTAAACTATAAACTTACAAATACATCATGGAGATCAAAGTTTCCCAACCTAACAGCTCAAATATCTTTACATTTTACAAGATAAAAATATTCACCTCCCTCTTTTTTGTCTCAAAAGTTAAGGCTCTAGAAATTGCATAATTACACACACGCACATAACAAACGTTAATGATAATCTCAGAAACGATGCAAATTCATTTTAGAAACCGAGCCTCCGTCCGTACCGTGAAAAACCCTGAGGCGTTCATCCTTTACAAGTTTCTACAGTGGATATAAAATATCTGATATTCACCGGTCTCATGATATACTGCGTGAAAAGAGATATGTGGAAATCTTCACAATAAACCACATGTACCGTCTTTCAATGTTTCATTTGCTGTCAGTGGAGAGTTTTGTTCTGTACAGGCATTTCAAATATCTGAAAATCTTATAAAAGCTAAAAGTCATAGTTCTCACACTCCCTGAATCACATCCCAAATGACAGCTTTATTCAATACTGGATATACTGTATGACAGCGCACAATAAACTTTGAAATAAAAGATAAAAGTCAATAAAAAGAGAGAAAAAAAATCACACGTTTACTGGTGGCGATCTGGTAATCAAACGAGATAAGCCAGCAGAACAGTAGTAAAGACGTGGAGAAGCCTGCTCAATCCTCACCTTTCCCTTCTTCTTCTTTTCCCCTCCGAAGAACTTCCCGATCTGATCCATGACAGTAGGGCTCTTCTTACTGCGGCCCAGCCTGAAGGTGGACTGGGAAGAGCTTGCGGATGCCATCCTGAGCGTCTGCTGTAAGTCTCTGAGGAAAGAGGAGGCAATGAGGAGTTCTACTCAAGATCCGAGCCACACTCTGAGCCACCACCGCCGTCCTCCTGGATGGTCTGCAGCTCATCCGACTCCGAGGGGCGGTCCTTGAAGGTGTTGTCCTCGCGGCCCGGGGCGTCTCGAGAGAAGAGGCGGACCAAGTGTGGGCGGGGCCCGTCGGGGTCGGCTGCGCTCGGCTGCTTCCAGCTGCTGTGATCTACTGCCGCGTTCATGGAGTCAGTCGCCGCTGGACTCTTGCTGGAGCAGCCATTGTTCTGGTTGAGGTCGGCCTCCCCCAGTCCTGCACAGAAACATCAGGACAGTAAGATCATTGTCATCACCTACACCAGTCGCACTGCCAACACTGAAAACGCCTCAATGCCCTGCCATCGGTTGCTTTGAGAAATGATCTATGTTAAACATGAACCGATGATGAGTTCTGTATGTGATGGTGTTTTTCTCCGATCCAGAGATCCACAGGTTTCAGAGCAGGAAAGGTCGTCAGGTTTGAACCCGAGACAAAGCCGCGACTGTACCGCACAACACAAGAGAATCTGAACTCCAGTGTTCCTCACAGAGCTTCTTTGTCCCTCCACAGAGTTATTGTAGAAGCACAAAGGAAACAGTGTGCCTGGAATAACTTCCCCAGGCTGGATTCTGCACATTCTCTGCACTGTGAAACTCATCTCATTTCTCAAGTCCATCATGTAAGGTGTGGCTGCTCCAAATGACTCATTACGGCAGGCACACACGTTATTACAAAGACATTCACATCTTAACCCTATAGTATGTACATGTAGTTACTTAATATTACTCAATACTTAAATGTATAAATACAGTGTAACAAAGTCACTTTAAAATAAAGCGTAACCCTTAGTTCACTTCCAAATGAAAATTTCCTGATAATTTACTCACCCCATCTCATCCAAGATGTTCATGTCTTGGATGAGATGGGGGAAATTAAGTTTTTAGAGGAAAACATTCCAGGATTTTTCTCCACATAATGGACTTCAATGGCAACCAACGGTTGAAGGTCCAAATCAATGCAGTTTCACACTACACTCTACACTAACAAGGACACCTTAAAGGATTAGTTCACTTCAAAATGAACATTTCCTGATAATTCCCTCACCTTACTTCCATACTTCCACCTACGTCACGTGACCTTTCCGACGTGATGACGTCATACGCCATGAAGAATCACAACACTGAAGTCGAGCATTTGAGGTTAAAAAGTATATAAATGTTTATTTTTGTTGAAAATGTCCGATGGTTTGTCTAGATAAGACCCTATTCCTCGTCTGGGATCGTGCAGAGCCTCTGAAGCCCTTCCTCTGAAACTGCATTGATTTGGACCTTCAACCGTTGGTTCCCATTGAAGTCCATTATGTGGAGAAAAATCCTGGAATGTTTTCCTCAAAAAACTTAATTTCTTTTCGACTGAAGAAAGAAAGACATGAACATCTTGGATGAGATGGGGTGAGGAAATCATCAGGAAATGTTCATTTTGAAGTGAACTAATCCTTTAAGGTGTCCTTGTTAGTGTAGTGTTAACTAGTGTTAGTGTAGTGTAGGTTTATCAGAAATAAACCAAATGATCAAAGTCACAGCTTAGATTTAAAAAGATTTATTATTACATATGATTCTGAATCAATGTATTGCTTTCAGCTTTACGACAGTCATAACCTTCACATAAAATAAAGGCAGTGGCTATTTACACTAAATAAAAATATCTATAGACGCTATTTATATTATGTAAAAACAGCAGTATTTTCTTTGCAATAAGTGTAAATAGTCGTCAGATGCTGTTTATACTTATAAATAGTGGCAGATATTATTTGCACCTCAGTGTTGTTGTACATTAAACGTATGCAATAATAACAGAGTGTAAATGTTATTAAAATTATTAAATGGATGCCGCCTTATTGGGGCAATAAAGCCCTCCCTACACCGACCCTTAACCCCTATTATTAAACACACGTTAGACACTTTATTTACACTTTTCGGACATTTTCTTCATTTTTATTGAAAATAAATGCCTTTCTGATCTGATATGTGATGGGATAAGAGAGTAGAGCGAGCTCAGCAAAAGGCGGATTCAAACTCGGGTCGATTTGCGTCAAAGCTTTCTGCCACACGCCGTACCTTACCCCTACACTACTGCTACTGTCAGCGGCATCGGTCATGTCTGGACCAATCAGACGTCAGTGGGCGGAGCTACAGTAAATAGCCTCTGCCAATAAGGCGCGCTCTTTGCACTCAGTGTAAACAGACACTCCGTAAAATAAAATAGACAAAATTCTCTGTGACTTCTCTTATGATTGTCATGAGTTAACCTGCATGTAGCAATAAAGATGCTGGTCTTTACGGTCTCCTCGGGCTCTAGATTTTTAGTCTGGTCTTTATTGTGGCGGTAGAACTGCCCTTTTACTCAAGTCATGTTGTATTGCACTTTTCACAATATACTTTCTTTCAAATCAGCTTTAGAGTTTCATCATGTTAATGCCTAATTGTTCAGATATATCATTTTAGAGCTGGGTGAGTTCTTGAGATTTGCTATAAAGTATACAGAAGATATAAAGAGTCTACACACCCCTGTTAAAACAGCGCTTTTTCATATCAGAACTTTTTCACCTTTAAAGTGTAAAAATGACATTCTATGCAATGCCACAGGAAACCACACTGACTCATTTCAGGAAAAAAAAGAAGTAAATAAAAACGTGTAGTATCTAACTGCATAAGTGTTCACCCCCTGAACTGATCGTTGAATCATGTTTGGTTTTATTCCAGCCAGTGCCGGTCCTCTCGATACACACATGAACACAAGCTGTGTATGCCCCTTGCTCTTAAAGATCATGTGACCCTGGAGCTCAACACCAGTCATGATCTCACGGGTATATCTGTGGCAATAGCCAACAATACATTGTATGGGTCAAAATTATCCATTTTTCTTTTATGCCAAAAATCATCAGAATATTAAGATCATGTTCCATGAAGATATTTTGTAAATTTCCTACCGTAAATATATAAAAATGTATTATTAGTTGTAATATGCATTGATAAGGACTTCATTTGGAGATTCTCACTATTTAGACTTTTTTTGCACCCTCAGATTCCAGATTTTCAAATATTGTCCTATCAAAACAAACCATACATCAATGGAAAGCTTTTTTATTCAGCTTTCAGATGATATATACATCTCAATTTCAAAAAATTGACCCTTATGACTGGTTTTGTGGTCCAGAGTCACATTTAATGACTAGGAATGCGATCAATAGAATTTTAGTTTCGGTTTTAATTTTGGCTTCCAATGATGTTCTGACAATTTCCTGATTATTTACAAACCCCAAACCCATCCAAGATGTAAATAACTCTTTCTGGAGCCGATGAGAAATTATGATTTTGAAGGAAAACATTCTAGGATTTAATGAATTAAGTGAATGGTGCCCGACGTAGACCATTTTTATCGTCCAAAATCCATATTTAGGCAGCTTTGAAGGGGCTCCAGCCGACGAATAAGTGCGAAACAATCAGTCATTTTCAAAAAAAAATAAAATAAAAATGAACATTGTTTTACTACAAATGTTAGCCTTGCCCTACATTGTGCACCATTCACTTGCATTAGATATAGAGAAACCCTGGAATGTTTCCTCCAAAATCTTAATTTCTCTTGAGGAAAGAGAGCCATGTTCTTGAGATGGCTGAGATCTGAGAGCGAGGCTCAGCCCACACAGTGAGCATCAGTGGGACGAGGCACGGGAAGCATGTCTCTGAGAGGAGCTGCAGGCATGCGGTCCGCGTCCAGGCCTCCCACCCCTGCTTCAGAGCCCTGTATGACAGCATTCATGAGGAGCCGCGCGCCCACCGGCCCGGACACAGGCCTCGTCTGTTCCAGCATTCACCGCTCCACACAACACTCACGGACTGCTACAGAAATCAGCTACAGCTGCAGTATTTAGGAAGGGGTAAAAATAAGGCCAAACGTGTTATAAACCGCCAGATCTTGGCCAAACAATGTGAGCAGAAACCTAGTTTTGTACAACAATTTTTGAGACTACATTCTTTATTTTCTTTCAGTGATTACGATAGAGGATGCACGGCTACAGGAATAATAAAAGCACTCTCCGGTCCTGTATTTTTAGTGTTTGGATGGAAACTCACTGCAGGCTGTTTCCTGTTCCCTCACAGGAGATGTGCTCAGAATCTAATGACTTCACTCAAACCAGAAGAATAATCCAGGAGAACAGGAAGAATAATATATAGAGTCACAAAAATCTATGTTTCTGATATCTTTCTGCAAATATATTTATGGATTGATTAAACTTTATCTGTGTGTGATCCAGCTCATGTAACAGTAGTTTATGAAGGTAAATTTAAGACCTTTTTAAGACCAATTAAAGAGAATGTAAGGAATAAACTGAAGGGAACAACACGTCAATCTGTTCTCTAAAGCACACAATGAGTATTAGTGACACTTCAGAGTCTGAGAATACAATTTACAACAGATCTCCATCACTTTTTAATTCATTTGACAAAAAATAGTGAAAAAGTTTGAGATAAGAAATCTTGTAAAGTGATTTTATGATTAAAACAAGAACAAATATCTGCCAATGGGTTCATAAAAATCAACTTAATTCAAAAGCAAGTCATTTTCATACCCAATGACAGATATTTGTTCTTGTTTTAATCATAAACTCACTTAATTTAGTTCAATTTCTCAGAAAACAAGACTTCATTTCTTCATTTTGCATGTCATTAATGTGTCTTGATTAAGGATGTTTTGATATTTGTGATGGAAAACAAAAATCCTGAGAAACATATTAATTTTTTGCAGTGCATGCAATTTAATTTAGGCCTTTTTTTATATAGTTTATTTTGTTTTAATTTTTCTGGACTCTGTTTAATGGATTAAATGTGACTGACTCTCGTTCATCTTCTGAACACAAATGAAGATATTTGTAATGAAATGGAAAGATTTCTGTCCTCCATTGACAGGCTAAGCAACTTCCACTGACGCTTCAGAAAGTTCATAAAGAGATGGTGAAACTGATCCGTATGGATCGAGCGGATTATTCCAGATGTTCTGAAGAGACTCGATGGCTTTATATGAGGAAGGAAAGTCTGACGGGTCTGAACGACATTAGGAGGAAATGATCACAGGATTCTCATTAATGGGTGAACTGGCCCTTTAAGTGTTCGGACCGACTGTTGATTTATTCATCCGTGTCATTCTGCATTATACAGTAAATTACATTTTTATGAATGGATTCTGCCATTCTGTCCACATTTTCTGCATCACAGAAACCACAGGGCCCTAATTTAATGCCATGATATTGAATTTAAGACGTTCTGCTCCATTTTAAGACATTTTTAAGGCCTTAAATTGTGGAAGGTCAAATTAAGACTTCAAGACTTTAAGACCCGCGGAAACCCTGAATAATCCAAACACTGTGAATGAGAATAACACAAACCACGCGACACGTAATCCAGAACGGACCGAGAACATCTGGATCACGGCTATATAAACAGGGCTGGAACAAAGGGAAGTAAACTAGACATGTGAAACTAACACGTAACTATAGCAACAAACGAGGACATATTCAGTAACCAATGAAACTGAAACTAATCAGAGCGGGGAAACAGGAACTAAGGGTCCAGATAACAGAACATAAACCTGGCAGTAAGCTCACTGGGCTAGTGTTATATGTATAAGAGTTTGTTCTGATGCTGGAATATGACTGGACGAGAGGCTTTCGAGGGGCGCGTTTGCTGTGGTCCGAGTGCGAGTGTGATTGTTCCCAGCGGCCCCGCAGCGATGGTCTGGTTTCACACTCAACTTGACTCTGTTAAACCCTGGTGCATTAGCGTTCATCTTACGTCATCACAAATGTGCACGGCACATGATTTATATTATATTAATATGTTTTATATTAATTTGGTGCTATTATGCGCAGCTGAGTAAACGACACTTGGGTTTACTGTATGTGCGTCGCATGAAGTTAGCTTTCTGCTGCTTGCAAACAGACTCTTTTGAGGAGACGGTGGATGGACATTTATTTGTTGCCCTGATTGCACTCGCTATGCTCGAACACACTGCAGGCCCGCTCTCACTCGAATCCAAGGTAAATCATCAACACTATCATCCCCCAAATCACGGCACAGTTCCAGAGTAACCAAAGTCAGACCACCTCCTCCAGGTAGTCTCGGGTTCGGGACCTCGGTGCGCACCCGGATCCACATGACAGCTTTCACATTAAAGGGTTAGTTCACCCAAAAATGACACATTCCTCTCCCTCATGTCACTCCAAACCCGTGAGACCTTCGTTCATCTTCAGAACACAAACCTGATGAAATCTGAGAGCTCTCTGACCCTTCCATAGACAGCAACACAACGACCACTTTCGACGTCAGAACGCCAGCTCACCAATGGCCAGCTCCTGCGTCAGCGTCACACGCATGCGTCGTGGTGCTCACGTGAACAGCGTCGGCCAATAGTGAGCCGGCGTTCTGACGTAGAACTCAGAAGCGCTGCACTGTATTTACTACGTGAACAGTGTAGGAGACTGACACAGACGAGAAGAAAACATTGAATAAAGTCGTTATTTTTGTTTGTTTTTGCGCACTAAAGTATTCTCGTGGCTTCATAACATTAAGGCTGAACCGCTGGAGTCACATGGATCACTTTAACGATGTCTTTACTTCCTTTCTGGAGCTTGAAAGTGTTCATTACATTGCTGTCTATGGCTGGTTCAGAAACATCTTGGATTTCATCAGAAATATCTTCAAAAAGGTCTGACGGGTTTGGAACGACATGAGGGAGAGGAATTAATGACAGGATTTACATTTTTGGGTGAACTGACCCTTTAACAATTTTTCATGCGCACCGTGCCTCAGTTTTTTTTATATACAGACAACAACATTGTCGAAACGATCCCCGTTCACACGGATCTGAGAAAGCGATTAAAAACGCTGAATTCTGCTGCCAGGCCAGAAGATGGCGACGTCACTTTGTAAAGAAACACTACTAACACTACTGAACACGTAAAACACTGAGTCTGATGCTTCATGTAGTAGTGGAAGCTCGGCGACGCCAGACGCGACGCCAGTGTGTTCTGCTAGTTTCAGCCGGACGCAGTTCTCATGTTCACGTCCACGTTGTTTAAATATCAAATGCACTGGCGCATCTGTTCACCCATGGGCGTCTGGTCTAAACCAGGTGTGTGTTCAGGAGCATTGTTGGAGCGTTGCTATTGTGAGGAACTGAAAACGACTGCGCCATTGACCAACACACACCTGCTCTAAAGTCAGTAGCGCAGTATTTTCTGTGTTATTTAAAGGGTGTGTTAGTAATATGAGCGGGTGCACAACACGCGTACACTCTGCTTATTACACACACAGGTACGCGCAGCAGCACACACACATTTAAATATGAAGAATAAAAGGATTCCTCTCTGGAGAAGCGTTCAGTCTCTCCTCATGTAAACAGTGAATCCGCTCATGGTGCGAGCACAACTGGCTTTTAAAGGGAAAGGGAGATGAGACTCTGATTGGTTTATTGCACGTTACGCCCAAAACTCACCCATGACTCATTAAGAGACGAGGGACAACCCTTTTGGACCATGCGGCGGGAGCGCCAACCGTTTTTCCCGTCGTTAAACTAGCAAAAGTGGATTCAGACACGCCCGAAGAGCACCTGCGCCGTGAGCTCAGATCGGTACAATACGGCCCATAAACACACAATTTGCGAGTTATAAAGTCCAATTCTGAGAGAAAAAGTCAGAATTGTGAGACAAGTTGCAATTACCTTGTTTATTTTTTATTCTGTGGCAGAAACAAGCTTCCATATCATAGAGACCAATGGCATTGACCAGCGCCGACTCCATTCATGGGAAATACCCTTAAACATTGACAGGATGCTACCACAAAGATATCACTTTCCTCTTCAGACATTTTTTTTCTCCATGAATATATGACTTGAGCTGAAGGACAGACGCAGGTAATCGCACACGCTCAGTCGATCTCTCTCTCTAGGCTTGTTTAGTGTAAATCTACAGAGCCTCTGTACAAATCACAACGGTACACAGAGTCTTACGCAAGTAAAAAACAGCCAGTTGGTGAAGAAAATGACATTCTTCTCTCGTTATCATTATGAACTTGTTTTACACAATGCGTGTGTATTGAATGTTAATCAAGAAAGGCTTATGAAAACACGTGATCATCACGACAAACACTAAAACAACTGACTCCACAACCATCTCAACAGTTATATTTGTAGATAAAATGTACATGAATGGTGTTGATTTCTTAGAAGTCTTTCAGTTTTTTGCTCTTCACTCACAAACGGTCCTGATTCCTGCAGTTTAACAAATGTAGTTTCTGTCAATTAATGTAATCTCATAAACAAAACTGCATGTTTAATGATCAAACAAGACAAATGCGGATTAAATAGTTATAGCAGGGTTATTTTAGTTTTATTTATATTCTGAATTAGTTTCAATGCTAATTTTAGTCAATACATTATGCACTTTTCATTAGATTTCTTTTTAAATATTGCCATTTAGGTTTAATTTATTTTTTACAGTTTTAGTTTTATTTATTTATTTCCAGTTAATAATTTTAGTGCTTTATTTTAAACTCAGTTTATTACCAAGACAGCATTTCTCATTTTCATTTAGTTTAAGTTTTTCAACTGATATTTATATGTTATGTTATTTCAATGAACATAATTGTTGTAATAGTGAGTGTGTGTGTGTGTGAGCCCTGGTTCAGCGAGCGAGAGCGATGACGTGGAGCAGTGAACAGTGAGGCAGTGACAGAGGAGATTTCTCAACAATATCAGCTGTTGAATATGGAGGCAGGAGCCGGTGCCAGCTGGTGTTCGCTCCTGAAACATCCACCGCTGACTCGCTCAAACACACACACACACACACACACACACACTCACACACACACACACACACACACACACACACACACACAGCTGTCATTGTTACTGTATCCCACACTTATTATCACCACTAACACACTGCTTATTAACTAAATATCACTGCAACAACATTATTTTACTTTATATGAGTTAACTTTCAGAGATTGATCAGAATATTACTCATATCATAAATACAGTAAAACAGTGAAATATTACTCCAGTGTAAATCAGCTGTTCTCTATGTGAATATATAGTAAAGTGTAATTTATTCCTGTGATCAAAGCTGAGTTTATCATCATTACTCCAGTCTTCAGTGTCACATGATCCTTCACAAATCATTTTTTAAATAAATTAATATTTTTATTCAGCAAGGATGCATTAAATTGATCAAAAGTGAGAGTACAGATCTTAGTTTCAAATAAACGCTGTTCTTTTGAACTTTCTATTCAAAGAATCCTGAGAAATAAAATATGAACTGTTTTCATCGTTGATAATCATCATAAATGTTTGTTGATCATCAAATCCTCATATTAGAATGATTTGTGAAGGATCATGTGACACTGAAGTGACTCACAGGAATAAATTACACTTTACTATATATTCACAGAGAACAGCTGATTTACACTGGAGTAATATTTCACTGTTTTACTGGATTTATGATATCTTGGTGAGCAGAAGAGACTCTCTCGCTAGTGTAAATACAGCACAGTTATCGTATGTGTTCAGAAGATGTGCTCTAGTGCGCGAGTCGACGGCTCTTATGATACTGTACGGGTTTAATCATTCATCAGCGGATGATGTTTCATCTGAAGGAGTTTAAGAGTCAGTCTTCAGCTGCTGTTGATCTGACTCTTTAAGACATGAGCAGAAATCAATCCACAGTGATCAGCAGTTCTCAGATTTAACGAGTCGGTGTGAGTTTTTCAGAGCTTTCTCAAACTATACTACTGAATATTCTGAAGTATTGAAGTATCCAAACAATAGTTCAGAAGCGCTTCTTCTGTCCTCAAATGTAAGAGCTCTTGAAACGCTAATGAAGGCTTTTCTTATAGTATTTAAGGAGTGTGTAAAGACAGCAGCGGAGTGATGAGCTCATCTGTAATGATCCGCCGGACCCTCTCCAGAAGCAGAACGATGATATACAGACACACACACACACACACACACACACGCGCACGTATACACACATACATACATACATACACACACGCATACATACACACACACACACACACACACACACACATACATACACACACACACACGTATACATTCATACACACACACACACACACATATACATTCATACACACATACACTCAAACACACACACACACGACTGAATGAGTGAAAGAAAGTGTTCTTACCGAACACCTCGTCCTGTGGCTCCGGCGAGTCAGCTGACATCTGATCAGACACTGTCGAGGATCCCTTCAAAACACAAACACAACTTCACATTTACAACCAAACACTGCTTACACAAAACTCATACTGAGATTGCATTATAAGAAATAATCAATGCTTAAATGTTCAGACAATGTATTAGCAAAACCTAAAAAACAAGTCGAGCACAGTAGCAGCTCTCAACTCAAGAGACCATAAGTTTAATAATAATAATAATAATAATAAAACACTGGAAACTACATATTTACCTGTGTGTAACCTATGTGTAAACGTGTGTAAACTATGTGTAACGTGTAATCTATGTATAAACTGTGTGTAACCTATGTGTAACCAATGTGCAACCTGTGTGTAAACTATGTGCAACCTGTGTGTAAACTGTGTGTAACCTGTGTAAACTATGTGTAACCTGTGTAAACTATGTGTAACGTGTAATCTATGTATAAACTGTGTGTAACCTATGTGTAACCAATGTGCAACCTGTGTGTAAACTATGTGCAACCTATGTGTAAACTATGTGCAACCTGTGTGTAAACTATGTGCAACCTGTGTGTAAACTGTGTGTAACCTGTGTGTAACCAGTGTGTAACCAGTGTGTAACCAGTGTGTAACCAGTGTGTAACCAGTGTGTAACCAGTGTGTAAACTATGGCTGAATCCTAACCCTACACCCTCAGTCACTGTTCCCTACGTTACTCCACTAATACAGTTCAATGAAAACGAGTGAGTGAATTCAGACAGCCGTTGAGTGTACATCGTCTGTACACTCGTTATTGCGGCGCATTGTGGGATTGAATGAGTGCACTCGATATCGTCCACTATGCTTTCGGACACCACTACAAATGACTGTTTCCTCACATAATGGCCTATTGAAGGGTGTAGGGGCGATTTCAGACACAGCCTGTGTGTGCTGCAGTATGAGTTCTGTCTGTTATTATCTAGTGTATGGGCTGTGCTCAGGACTGCTCCTCCTGCTGGTGAGCAGAGGAACACACACACACACACACACACACACAGGCTCTCTCACGCATCTGCAATGCCTTTTATCCACAGAATGTGTGAAAGGGAATTTTTTTTAAGCAAAATAAACTGGACTGAAAAGTATTAGAGGTGGTATTAAAAAAAGTGAATATTTTGGAAATGAAGTCTGGAAGGTGAATATGAATTATTACATTTTTAATAATGTTCACAGCTTAAATATACAGCTATGTTGAATTTCAGCCCTGGAAAAAGCAAGCCGTGAAAACACAAGGCATTAAAAAGCCAGCGCTGTTAATGTGTAAATGAGTGCAGCTCAACATGCTGTCTGTGCAAACGCCTCATGAACTGCACACTAAACCAGAACGTGTTCTCCTGGGATGTGATGGCACTTGTTGTGACATACACTTGACTTTAATGTTGCTATTCTTATGGTTTGTGGTTTAAGAGAGCAGATAAAGCTTCAGATGAAGAGCTGCTCATCACCACATATTAAAGTCATCATTAATAACGTCTTTCATTCAGTGCTCCACAGAGGCTGTAACGCCACGTACAGCGCAGAAACAACACGAGGGCCAGGAAATAATACAAATAAAGAGAGGAGAGAAAGAGTGGAATTATGTTTGTTAAAGCAGGGTTTCTGCAGGTTTAATGAAGACCTTTTTAAGACCAATTAAAGAGAATGTAAGGAATAAACTGAAGGGAACAACACGTCAATCTGTTCTCTAAAGCACACAATGAGTATTAGTGACACTTCAGAGTCTGAGAATACAATTTACAACAGATCTCCATCACTTTTTAATTCATTTGACAAAAAATAGTGAAAAAGTTTGATATAAGAAATCTTGTAAAGTGATTTTATGATTAAAACAAGAACAAATATCTGCCAATGGGTTCATAAAAATCTACTTAATTCAAAAGCAAGTCATTTTCATACCCAATGACAGATATTTGTTCTTGTTTCAATCATAAACTCACTTTATTTAGTTCAATTTCTCAGAAAACAAGACTTCATTTCTTCATTTTGCATGTCATTAATGTGTCTTGATTAAGGATGTTTTGATATTTGTGATGGAAAACAAAAATCCTGAGAAACATATGAATTTTTTGCAGTGCATGCAATTTAATTTAGGCCTTTTTTTATATAGTTTATTTTGTTTTAATTTTTCTGGACTCTGTTTAATGGATTAAATGTGACTGCTCTCGTTCATCTTCTGAACACAAATGAAGATATTTGTAATGAAATGGAAAGATTTCTGTCCTCCATTGACAGTCTAAGCAACTTCCACTGACGCTTCAGAAAGTTCATAAAGAGATGGTGAAACTGATCCATACGGATCGAGCGGATTATTCCAGATGTTCTGAAGAGACTCGATGGCTTTATATGAGGAAGGAAAGTCTGACGGGTTTGAACGACATTAGGAGGAAATGATGACAGGATTCTCATTAATGGGTGAACTGGCCCTTTAAGTGTTCGGACCGACTGTTGATTTATTCATCCGTGTCATTCTGCATTATACAGTAAATTACATTTTTATGAATGGATTCTGCAATTCCATCCACATTTTCTGCATCGCAGAAACCACAGGGCCCTAATTTAATGCCATGATATTGAATTTAAGACTTTCTGATCCATTTTAAGACATTTTTAAGGCCTTAAATTGTGGAAGGTCAAATTAAGACTTTAAGACCCGCAGAAACCCTGCTAAAGGGTCTGTTCTCATCACGGTACTGATGGAATATGAGACGATGTGCTGATGAGGAGAAGCAGGACCGGTTTCTCCATCATCATCATCATCATCATCAGCTGTACAGGAGTGATGATGATGATGATGATGATGATCATGTGACCCTGCAGTCGCTCTGGTGCTCCTCTCTGGATTCGCTCCTGAAGCACTGCTGTGCTGTTAAATCCGTGTGGATGTCCACTGATCATCAGGCGGGCGAACGCTGGATTCTGTGAAGCGCTCTGCTCTTACCCAGTCTAACATGCAGAAATGACAATCACACGAGCCGCACTTACCTTCCCCAGGACATCGGTCGCTTAAATTACTGTAACATAACGCAAGGCAGCCAATTTAATCTGAGCAATTCAACACTCACTAAACACTTTCATAGAGAAATGCGAAAAAATACCTGTAAATATACCTGTTTTTAACTGTCAGCTCATAACACACACACACACACACACACACACACACACACACACACACACACACACACACACACACACAGAGAGACGTACCTTGGAAACAGAAAGTGGCTCACGTTTCCCAAGATGCTGTCCCATAATCCTGAAACACACAGACACACACACACACACATATATTTACTGGATATAACCCACTGTTATTATAGTTTCACTCATATCAGGGTCCATACACACTTTTACCAATAAATATCCATGACTTTTGAGTATTCATGACCTAATTTTCCATGAATGTCTGTGTATACAGTGCATCCGGGAAGTATTCACAGCGCTTCACTTTCTCCACATTTTGTTATGTTACAGCCTTATTCCAAAATGGATTAAATTCATTATTTTCCTCAATTCTACAAACAATACCCCATAATGACAACATGAAAGAAGTTTGTTTGAAATCTTTGCAAATGTATTAAAAATAAAAAACGAAGTATTCACAGCCTTTGCTCAATACTTTGTTGAAGCACCTTTGGCACCGATCACAGCCTCAGGTCTTTTTGAGTATGATGCTACAAGCTTGGCACACCTATTTTTGGGCAGTTTCTCCCATTCTTCTTTGCAGGACCTCTCAAGCTCCATCAGGTTGGATGGTGAGCGTCTCTCCAGAGATGTTCAATCGGGTTCAAGTCTGGGCTCTGGCTGGGCCACTCAAGGACATTCACAGAGTTGTCCCGTAGCCACTCCTTTGTTATCTTGGCTGTGTGTTTAGGGTCGTTGTCCTGTTGGAAGATGAACTTCGCCCCAGTCTGAGGTCCAGAGCGCTCTGGAGCAGGTTTTCATCAAGGATGTCTCTGTACATTGCTGCATTCATCTTTCCCTCGATCCTGACTAGTCTCCCAGTTCCTGCCGCTGAAAAACATCCCCACAGCATGATGCTGCCACCACCATGCTTCACTGTAGGGATGGGATTGGCCAGGTGATGAGCGGTGCCTGGTTTCCTCCAGACATGACGCTTGCCATTCAGGCCAAAGAGTTCAATCTTTGTTTCATCAGACCAGAGAATTTTGTTTCTCATGGTCTGAGAGTCCTTCAGGTGCCTTTTGGCAAACTCCAGGTGGGCTGTCATGTGCCTTTTACTGAGGAGTGGCTTCTGTCTGGCCACTCTACCGTACAGGCCTGATTGGTGGAGTGCTGCAGAGATGGTTGTTCTTCTGGAAGGTTCTCCTCTCTCCACAGAGAAACGCTGGAGCTCTGTCAGAGTGACCATCGGGTTCTTGGTCACCTCCCTGACTAAGGCCCTTCTCCCCCGATCGCTCAGTTTGGCCGGGCGGTCAGCTCTAGGAAGAGTCCTGGTGGTTCCAAACTTCTTCCATTTACGGATGATGGAGGCCACTGTGCTCATTGGGACCTTCAATGCTGCAGAAATGTTTCTGTACCCTTCCCCAGATCTGTGCCTTGATGCAATCCTGTCTCTGAGGTCTACAGACAATCCCTTGGCCTTCATGGCTTGGTTTGTGCTCTGACATGCACTGTTAACTGTGGGACCTTATATAGACAGGTGTGTGCCTTTCCAAATCATGTCCAATCAACTGAATTTACCACAGGTGGACTCCAATCAAGCTGTAGAAACATCTCAAGGATGATCAGTGGAAACAGGAGCACCTGAGCTCAATGTTGAGTGTCATGGCAAAGCCTGTGAATACTTATGGACATGTGATTATTTTCGTTTTTTATTTTTAAGAAATTTGCAAAGATTTCAAACAAACTTCTTTCACGTTGTCATTATGGGGTATTGTTTGTAGAACTGAGGGAAAAATATTGAATTTAATCAATTTTGGAATAAGACTGTAACATCAAAATGTGGAAAAAGTGAAACGCTGTGAATACTCTCCGGATGCACTGTACATGTAAAATAAGAATAAAAATACATGTTCACTATAAAAAAAATAAAGTTGATCTAACAAATTAATTTTAGTAACTTAAACAACTTTTTAAGTTAACTCAACTAATCCACTCCAGTTAAAATCAAGAATACTTTTGTTCATCTTAGGCCCGGGACACACCAAGCCGATGATTGGCCGTCGGGCAACGTCGGGCCGTTTTTGAGCGTCGGCCGACTTAGTTTTACGGTGTTCCACACCGTTGGCTCTAGTCGGACACCGTCGGGGTTTTTTGGGCCGATTCAACATGTAGAATCGCCGTCGTGAGAGAGAACTCTGATTGGCTGTTCAGCTTAGCGAATGTGTCAGTGTGTGAGAATAATAGCAAAACAGCGAGCAAAGAAGTAAAAACGATACAGATAGAAGGCTGTTCTAATGTTACGCCATCTTACCGAGTGTTCCTGGGCGAATATTTTAATATTAACATGAGCGGAGTGGAATAAAGAACGTGATCAGCAGAACTGATATTCAAAACGGTGAGCACGCGTTGATTTGTTTACGGTGTGTGTATCTGGAACGTTGGTTTCCCTCTTGTATGACGAATATATCTGCAGAAATAGACCGTTGTCTCATTTACACACAGGCGCAGAACGCTCATGCTAGCTGACAGTCGGCTGTAGGTCTCTCGGTGTGTTCAAGTGCAGGTTTTTGGCCCAGACGCGGCCGACGAGAGGCGACAACACCGCCGGCTTTCATCAGCGCTAGTTCTTTGACGTCGGATTGGTGTGTCCCGGCCTTAATGAGTAGCAGGTCATCTTTTGAACTTGAAACTTCTTGTCAAGACAACTAAAAAAAACAAGTTGAGCCAACTTGAAAAAATAAGGCAACTTATCGCACTCAACTTTTTAAGTTAACTCAAATAATTAGTCAACTTAAAAACGAAATGAGTATCAGGTAGTCTTTTGAACTTAAAACTTATTGTCAGGGCAACTAAACAATGTCCATGTTTGATTTTCAAAGTTAACTACACGACATGAAGATCATTTGGC
>CM077176.1:43064759-43067259 GCA_039654105.1 Coreius guichenoti | reverse complement strand
CACAGCAGCAGTCAGTGTTAAACTGTAAACTGGACACAGTGACTATTCCAGCCACAATAAACTTTTATGAGACTTTTAACTTTTTAAGACCTTTTATTTATTTAGTCCCCCGAATTCATAGCAAAACACCACATATTCTAATTTTGAGAATACGAGCTGTTATTGCAAAATTTACTGTGAAAAAAAACAGCCATTTTTACTTTTGTGTAAGTGTGCACACTGCATCGTGCAGAATGTGTTACAGTAAAAGACATTTATTTCAAATAAAAGTAGCAAAGTAAAAGTTTCAACAAATTTAAATACTCATGTAAAGTACAAATGAATAGCGGATTCCCGCTTTACAGGCAGAAGAAGCAGTCCTGTGCGCTGATGGATGAACTACACAGATCAACTACCTATTATTGTATATAATGCCTATTAATTAAATACCTATTATATAAAAACTACCTATTAATTAATAGCATATATTTATTCTATCCAGCACTAATCAGACTAGTCAGTACTAATAAGAAAGATTAATGCATACAATATATTGCAAATAAGCAAACATTTTTTTTTATTACTAATACTTAGAAAAATGGAGCGCAGCTGGAAGAAAACAAAACTAGAGGTTTTTAACATTTCGTGGAAAGAAAGCATGATTGCATAATTGTCAATTACAGGCCAATCTCAAATCCACCCTTTCTGTCAAAAATACTAGAAAAGGCAGTGTCCTCACAATTATGCTCCTTTTTAGAAAGAAATTATATCTGTGAGGATTTCCAGTCAGGATTTAGACCGTATCATAGTACTGAGACTGCTCTTATCAGAGTAACAAATGATTTACTCTTATCATCCGATCGTGGTTGTATCTCTCTATTAGTGTTACTCGATCTTAGCGCTGCATTCGATACTATCGACCACAACATTCTTTTGAATAGACTCGAAAATTATGTTGGCATTAGTGGAATTGCATTGGCATGGTTTAAATCATACTTATCTGACCGTTATCAGTTTGTAGCAGTAAATGAAGAGATGTCACACCGATCACAAGTTCAGTATGGAGTACCGCAGGGCTCAGTGCCAGGACCGTTGCTTTTCACCCTGTACATGCTACACCGCATTCTTCCATCTTAAAAATATATCTAAATTACGGCACATGCTCTCAATGTAAAATGCAGAACAGTTAGTTCATGCGTTCATGACCTCAAGGCTAGATTATTGTAATGCTCTACTGGGTGGTTGCCCTGCTCGCTTAATAAATAAACTGCAGCTTGTCCAAAACGCAGCAGCTCGAGTTCTTACTAGAACCAGGAATTATGACCATATTAGCCCGGTTCTGGCAACACTGCATTGGCTCCCTATTAAACATCGTATACATTTTAAAATCTTGCTAATGACTTACAAAGCACTAAATGGTTTAGCGCCCCAGTACTTGAGCGAGCTCTTAACGCATTATACTCCATCACGTCTATTACGGTCTCAAAATTCTGGCCAGTTGATAATACCTAGAATATCAAAATCAACTGCAGGCGGTCGATCCTTCTCCTATTTAGCACCTAAACTCTGGAACAGTCTTCCTAGCATTGTTCGGGAAGCAGACACACTCTGTCAGTTTATATCTAGACTAAAAACACATCTCTTTACTATGGTATACACATAGAACATTATCACTTTCTATTATTCAAATCAGTTAAATGATTGTTTTAGGCTGCATTAACAAAGTCAGCCGGAACCGGGAACACTTCCCATAACACCTGATGTACTCGTTACATCATAAGAAGAATGGCATCTACGCTAATATTATTCTCTCTGTTTATCCCGAGGTTTACAGTAGACTGCTGTATCCGGGCCGTATCCAGATCAGATGGGACCTCACAAACTCTCTCATTGGTGAAAAATCGCTTCTGGTGGCCAGGAATGACAAGTGACGTAAGAAGGTTTGTCCAAGGATGCCAGGAATGTGCCATCTCCAAGTCACCACGCCATCTTCCAGCAGGTAAACTCCTTCCTCTGCCCTTACCACAACGCCCATGGTCACACCTAGGAGTGGATTTCATAACAGACCTACCTCCTTCAGACGAAAATACCTGTATCCTTGTCATTGTTGATCATTTTTCTAAGGCATGCCGGTTAATAGGGCTGGGTATTGACACAAATTTCACAATTCGATTCAATTCCGATTCGATTCAATATCGATTATTTTGGATATATATCAGGTACAACACATGGCAGATATTCTCAAGGAAAACAAATCTCTTAACTAATGTTGTAATCTATGGGAGTCAGTTGTAGCCTACTGTAATATTGAAGGTAAAAATAACTGATTTGCATACAAACACTTAAATTACACTCGATGTTTTTTTTTTATAGTAATAAAAGTTATATGAAATATAAACATTTAAATGGTGGCTGTCATAAAAACTTGCCAGATTTATTCAAACATGCATTAAATATTGAAGAACATTAAAAAATGTATTTATTGGATGGGAGGCGCTACAATGCTCCGTTCATTCATGAA
>CM077176.1:43009759-43059759 GCA_039654105.1 Coreius guichenoti | reverse complement strand
AGCCACTTCCAAATGTGAGGGGTCATGGGCGGCCAAGGCTCATTGATGCACGTGGGGAGCGAAGGCTGACCCGTGTGGTCCGATCAAACAGACGAGCTACTGGAGCTCAAATTGCTCAAGAAGTTAATGCTGGTTCTGATAGAAAGGTGTCAGAATACACAGTGCATCTCAGTTTGTTGTGTATGGGGCTGCATAGCCGCAGACCAGTCAGGGTGCCCATGCTGACCCCTGTCCACCGCCGAAAGCACCAACAGTGGCATGTGAGCATCAGAACTGGACCACGGAGCAATGGAAGAAGGTGGCCTGGTCTGATGAATCACATTTTCTTTTACATCACGTGGATGGCCGGGTGTGTGTGCGTGGCTTACCTGGGGAACACATGGCACCAGGATGCACTATGGGAAGAAGGCAAGCCGGCGGAGGCAGTGTGATGCTTTGGGCAATGTTCTGCTGGGAAACCTTGGGTCCTGCCATCCATGTGGATGTTACTTTGACACGTACCACCTTCCTAAGCATTGTTGAGACCATGTACACCCTTTCATGGAAACGGTATTCCCTGGTGGCTGTGGCTCTTTCAGCAGGATAATGCGCCTGCCACAAAGCACAAATGGTTCAGGAATGGTTTGAGGAGCACAACAACGAGTTTGAGGTGTTGACTTGGCCTCCAAATTCCCCAGATCTCAATCCAATCGAGCATCTGTGGGATGTGCTGAACAAACAAGTCCGATCCATGGAGGCCCCACCTCGCAACTTACAGGACTTAAAAGATCTGCTGCTAACATCTTGGTGCCAGATACCACAGCACACCTTCAGGGGTCTAGTGGAGTCCATGCCTTGACGGGTCAGCAAAAGGGGGACCAACACAATGTTAGGAAGGTGGTCATAATGTTATGCCTGAATGGTGTATCCCATTCCCCAGTGTATGATAGTGAGGGCGACGCATCGGAGCGGGGTGTCATTATGAAACACACATGCATGTGAGCGCTTGCACAAACACTCAAAGCTTCTGTTGTCAAGGCGGAAAATACACAAGTGTTCTGTTCACACAAGCAACCGTTCCGTCTTTTTACCGGTAAGATCCCGTTCACACATACAGGTGAACTCTGTGATGTCAGTCATGGGAATAAATGACCTTTAAATGCTTTTTTTCATTGGTCTGGATGAGCAGAAGTGTTTTAGGGCGCGTTCACACCTATAGATCGTTTGTTTTGTTCTGAAACAGGGACTTAATTTGTTACAATGTTGCATTTTCTTCTTGGTTTTCACCTGTGATGTGCCAACTCACAGAATCAGACACTACTGCTTTTATATAGCACACTTCCCTTTATGAATTATGATACCATTTGGTTCGTTGGTCCGTTGGGTCGGATTGTTTTCACACCTCAAGCGAACCGTCCCAGAGTTCGTTTGCAACCGGGCCAAAACAGAGCGATTGTTTTGGTGTGGATCCGAGCGTGATCGCCGTGTTCACATGTGCCTAAACGAACTGAACCAAGGGAGAAAACACACCAGGTTCTGAAACAAACGCTCAGGTGTGAAAGCACCCTTAGTTTCACTCTCTGTCCAGTTTGACAACACTAGTTTTCCCTCTGCGTCACAGGCGTACGGGGATGAACACACACCGGTCATCCTGTTCTCTGTTCACACACAGCTGATGCTACAACTTCTCATAACGGGAAATTGACAGAGCCGGTATTTTTAAAAAGGTCCTGTTCACACATGATCTGTAAATGAGAATGTACTGGTAATTTCCCAGTAGAGACTGTGAAAGTGGTCGCTGACTGAACCTGCACTGTAACACAGTTGAACTCGTTCCCATATGCATACACTGAACGCTGATGATCATAACGGCAGTAAATCAGCTCAGGGTGATGGAGAAAGCTGTTATTACTGGGCTTTTATCCAGATGTGTAGGAAAGCCAAAGTCCCTTTCGAGGAACGTCTGTTCACGCTTTCTCTGAAAACTACTTTAGGAAAGCTCACAGTAGCCAACAGTGAAGTAAAAGAAGCCAGCCTGTTTCCATCCAGTTGGCCTTTTACCGATTAAATGGTGTGCGTAATGATGTCATCCCTAAAAAAACACATTGTCACATAAGTTTTGTTGTATCTGCCCTCCAGTCGTTTCCATACATAATTTAGTGTATATCGCAAATTATATTGTATCTTTCGTGTCCCAAATATTTGTAAAATGCAGAGTAATGAGACAATTGAAATTCGCCAGTTTACTGCTTACTCTTTTCACCAATAATAGGCCTATTACTAAATTATGAAATATGAATCAGAAGATCATGGTGAAGTGGGACAGCGTGTCTGACAGGACTGATGTGATGAAGCCCATGGGTTTGAGCCGCTCATTTGTCAAAGACTGGTACAGTAAAATCATACAGCAACAATCTTTACCGTAAGCCTTGAACATGCAGTCGTGGTTAGACGTGGCCGAGAACGCATGTATTCAGATCATTCACACCAAAAACTGAGTTCAATAACATCAAATCCATCAAAAACATCAAATCGCTGCTCATTTATTTCCTCTCACAGATGCAGCTGTGACCTAAACGTTTTATTTGTGTGGCCTATATTTAACTTCTTTAAATGCTCTATATCTGCTGTCTTTTTAGATTTTTTTTTTCTAATTTGTTTTGAAAATTTGTTATTTTTTCTAATTTGTTTGAGATAAAATTATATTAATATTAATAAATTGTATTTATAAAATTATTAAAGTGTTTGTGATTTTCATTTGTCAAGTAGGCAGATCCTGCCCATGAAATCGTGATTTATGGCATTAATATTATTATTCAGATACAGAAGTATCTTTCTTTCTGTCAGTGTTAGTAAACTCTGAGCCTTCCTTCGTTTGACAGACGCCACATTTTTATTTTTGACGAGCTGCAGATTTTCAAGGCGCTATATTTTCCTCATCCATTTTGAAACAAAACTATTGTATATTATTAAACTGTATGCATAAAATTATTTTATTAACAAGTGTCATGTTTTTTGTACTTCGTTATAAAGACTATTTAGATCAATACTTGATCAAGCAATATTCATAAATGGTTAGATATTATTTTTCTGATGAACTTTTATTAGATGTAAAAAAACAGACAAAATTAATAAGGATGAATGATGTTTGAGAGGTAACACGTCTTATTCTTACCAATAGTAATAAAACCATTTCATATACAATTTAATAATATGATTATAATAGATTTAATGGCCTTTGAACTACAGGGAAACGGCTTTAACCGGAGCAACGCCACATTTATTTGCGTTTTTTTTTCCGACAAAAAGTGTTTCCAAACTAGTTTTTCGCGACATTTGAAGTGTTGACATAGAATTTATACGCTAAAGTTAAACAGAAAAAGATTGTGTCGACATTTGCAAAAAATTATCGATAATTGGCATTTCCATCAGCGATATCGGTAAACATTTTGATGCGCTAAACCTTTTTCCGCAAAAAAAAAAAAATCCTTGGATGTAAACCTGGCTAGTGTCAGTTTTTGGGATTGACAACCTCATCCACAGGAGTGAGTCTGGAAATGTCCCGTTCATCGGTCAGATCGTCATCAACCGACGGCAGCTTTCATGAATTTACTTGTGAACATGCACTTTTCAAACACATGAAGTGCATTCGAACACAAGGAATTCTGTTGAGTTTCAGAGGATTTGAATAAATGTGTGTATGATGCTGTTGTTCTCTCACGGTAATGCGCTTCAAAGGCCGTGAGTAAATACAGCAGGATCATGTGTGATAGAGGGAGGAGAGCAGAGATCAGTGGGGTTTCTGACAAACAAAGAGACAGACGGAGTGAAAGGAACAAAGACAGCCGGTGAGATGAATGAAAGATTATACCTGACACACACGGACACACTGAACAACAAGACTAACCAAATATTATTCACATTAAACTCTGAATTACCCAAACATGCAGGGCACCTGATTCAGTAGCGCTGGGGGGATCTTTAATCATAAAAGTAATTTAATCATAAAATGACTAATGTTTTGCATTAATAACTGCAGCAATAATGTATTATTACATGATTATTTCTTGGAAATGCACATATGCAACAGTATTTTTATAGAGATTTTTGATCATCACATTAAAAATAACATTTAAACTGGATAATATTTAGAGCTTTTAAATGCTGGAAAAGTGAAGCACCTGAAAGTCCTTGAATCTCACAAGGTTGTACAAACCCTGAGATGAATCATGTAAAAACATTCGACTGTTTCTGCCACAATACCATGGTTACAGTTAGCATTACTACAGTAAATCCATGGCGAACGCTGGGCATTTGTGGATTGAAAAGCCTTCTATAACGTGTTCGTTCATGGCACAAATTTCTCCTGGATTCTGTTTGATCTGATATGGTTCATAACAGTGAATTCAGTGGTGAGTCAAATGCTTTCTCACGCGGTGTCACGTGATCGAGATCGGCCTGTGTGTGAGCTCGCGCTGCGCTGTTTCGCTTCACTTTCGTTTCGTTTGATTGTTTCTCATATGTAACAAATGCCAGCTCATATCAGTTGGGTGATGTGGCACCAGCGCGACCTCTAACAAAATGTACCCGCATCGACAGGAAACAAGAATCATTCCAAACTGTGTTTCCCCTCTAGGATGGAGAATATGGTTTATATGGATATACTTTGATGTTGCACACACTTCTGAAAGATAAGGAAGGACAGAGAGAGAACAGCTGCCGGATAAGAGCAGGATCCTTAAACATGAGACGAGCTTTATATTAAAGGCACAATATGTAAGATTTTTGGATTATGTTATATATTTTGTTGGCTTGTGTACTTGCATTATCCCAAATGTTTCCAAGAATGTTTAAATCCAGAGAAATCATCAATTTTAACCAGGACACAGACCGTGTGTGTGCGTCGCCTATCAATGACATCATACCCGCGTTACCCTCCGGTTTTATTTTGTAGAAACCATGGCAACACCAAAGTCGCTTTAATATATGATGTGTTTTATTAGACAGGTGAGCAACTGTTTGGATCATTCATGGACAGAAACTAATCATTGTTCTCCAGCTCAACACAGTTAGTCTTATTGTTTAAATCTGGTGATCTTGATTTACCGCGAGTACCATGTTTTACCATGCCTAATATGATCTCGCTCACTGCAGTGTGAACAAGTGTCTCATAGTAGCGCCGAGCGAACGCACAGAGTAGCGTTATAACATATCTTTAACACACTCAAATGTGTGTGATATGATAAAACAGCGCTGCGTTCCCCCACATACGCATGAGCGGAAGAAGCGGAAGCGCTCGTCTGACAGAATAAAAGCTCCGCCCAATCAAGGAGTCAAGACACGCCTTTGTGTTGAATAAGAGACGAAAAATTACATATTGTGCCTTTAAGTGCTTCAAACTACATTATGAACCTCCATGTCTTTCCCTGCTGTCAGACGAGTGTCGTTTAATGCGTTAGAGATGTGTTTTTACATCTTACACTTCTATACTTACTGTAAATGTTACAAATTCCCCAAGTGTTGCATAAAGGATGATCCTGACGGCGAGTGAGTCTCTGTTTAACTTCACAGTAGGGCTGCAACAA
The DNA here is from genome assembly GCA_039654105.1 of Coreius guichenoti. Classification (NCBI taxonomy): domain Eukaryota; kingdom Metazoa; phylum Chordata; class Actinopteri; order Cypriniformes; family Gobionidae; genus Coreius; species Coreius guichenoti. The sequence continues at coordinate 43,054,195 of CM077176.1, read as the reverse complement.
ACCATTATTTTCATAAGTAATTAATCTAGTGATTATCTGGCAGTGAAATGTGGCCTGTTCTCGTTCTCCCAGTGCTTCAGTAAAACAACGACATTCCCAAGTAACAGAATCATAAAACCACATTATATCTAAACAAAATGTGTACAAAAACCCACCAATGCACAGACTACAGATAACAGCAATACAAACTCTCTTAAAGGGACAGTTTACCAAATAATGTGAATTCTGTCCTTAATTCCTCTCCCTCATGTCGTTCCAAACCCGTGAGACCTTCGTTCATCTTCAGACACAAATGAAGATATTTCTGATGAAATCCAAGATGTTTCTGAACCAGCCATAGACATTGCAACTTTCAAGGCAGTAAAGACATGGTTAAAATAGTCCATGTGACTCCAGTGGATCATTCTTCTACGCTACAGAGGGTATGCGCGTGACGTCACAGTCGCTGCGGTTACGCCCACTGAGTGGCAAAAACACTGATGGCAGCATTGGTTTTCAGCGTGAAAAACACATCTAAAACGGGAAAGAGCTTTGAGATTGACTGTACAAATAGATTTGACAAGAAATCTGAGGTATATTTTTACAGACTGCTGAAAGCTACAGAAAAGAGACTCAAATGGATCTGCAGTTCACAGAAACAGTTATCATTTTGTGCCAATATGTTCAATTTTGGGGTAAAATCATACCCTATATATTGTATTGTTATATATTGTATTGACAACTCATCAATTAAATATATCGTATATTCTGCATGATTGGATGTTTTTAAATAAACAAAAACTATACAAGTTTTTGGGCTGGATGATATATATAACATTGATATAAGTGATCACCCGGATTTAGACTTACCTATATTGTATTTATATAAAGCGTTCACAGGCAAATTTGCTTTATGTATTTCCCCGGCGTTGAAATCAGGCTCATATAAATGTCAGGAAACATGATTCCTGGCTGCGTGTCAATATCCATGGATCACTGGATCTGTGGTAAGTTGTAAGAAACACTATATGGAGTCCAACCTTTAGTTTAAACTGATAATCGTTTGTTTTACGCGTGTTTTCCCAGATTAACTCCAGTCATGCAGCAGCTCTTCTGCCACTCAGTCCATGCATACACAGTGTAGCGCTTCCGGGTTCTACATCAGAACGCCGGCTCACCATTGGCCAGCTACTGTGTCAGCGTCACACACATGCGTTGTTGTGCTCACGTGAACAGCGTCGGCCAATAGTGAGCCGGCGTTCTGACGTAGAACCCGGAAGCGCTGGAATAGCAAGGAAGAATGACGTTGAAGAGAAGAAGTGGTTGAATAAAGTCGTTATTTTTGTTTGTTTTTGCGCACTAAAGTATTCTCGTGGCTTCATAACATTAAGGTTGCACCACTGGAGTCACATGGACTATTTTAACGATGTCTTTACTTCCTTTCTGGCCCTTGAAAGTGCTCATTACATTGCTGTCTATGGAGGGGTCAGAGAGCTCTCAGATTTCATCAGAAATATCTTCATTTGTGTCTGAAGATGAACGAAGGTCTGACGGGTTTGGAACGACATGAGGGAGAGGAATTAATGACAGGATTTACATTTTTGGGTGAACTAACCCTTTAATAGTTTGACTGATAACACTTACTTAAAGCCTTCATGTATAATGCATTATATCTTTTCATAAGTAGTCGTGACCAAAGTTAAAATGCATTATAATATTTTCAGACTTCTTCTGACATCAGAAACTGGTTGTTTGTCATGTGTTTTAATGCATTATACTTTCTGAAGGTGTAACAATGAATTTTAGGATTGAGGGTGGGTGATTTCTATAAAAAAGCATATTTAAGTTGCCAAAAAACACTACCCAATCGGGATCCAATCAGAGAAGATCATAACTTCATGAGATGTGATCAGATCTGTTCCTCTAATGATGTCTGGATCATCATCATCATGTATTTGTCTTGTTGCCCTGCTGTCTATCCTCAGTGGAGGAAACGAAACACACACACAGACCAAAACAGAAACACATGGAAGGAAGCCATGGGCGTCTGCATGTTCACACCTCTTTCTGAAACGCATTAAAAATAGTTTGGCAAAGGCATGTCGGCCATCTCCAGTATGTCATTCTTCATAATTTAACTTGTATATAAATGAACCAGAACCTGATGTTTAAAGTCACCATGGACAATTCTTAATATTTTAAGCAATATTGCAATGTTTATTGTAAGTGATTTCTCCATGCACATCATTATTGTGTTAATAATCTTGAATCAGAATAACTTCATCTCTTCTCTGATGACGAGGGCGGGGCAACCTGTCACTCACACGAGACCCACCAATAGCAAACCACAACCATCCAATCAATTCCCCACAGACAAAATCAAGCCCCGCCCTTGTTTGCGTTTTACTCGGATATACGGAACAATAGGGAAGAAGTGACGAGTGTGCCTTCCCTTTCATGACTTTAACCTCAGGCTCCTCACTCAAGAGGAAGTAGCGTCTGTGTGCTTCCTGTAAGCAGATCTCTGACTCTAACAAACGCTGACTAAAGCTACGATGCTTTAAACAGCCCTGATATTCTGTGCTCTTCTGTTTTGAGCTCTGATATCATGTTTTTGTGTAGAATATTATATTCCCAAACTCTCTGACAGTGCATTATTTGTATAGGATAGGTGATTGTTGGTGAGTTTCTAAAAAACTTAAAATACATATAGAGAACACATCTTAACTTTGTTCATCATGTTTATTTTCATATAAAAGCAAAGAATTGAAATTACATCCAACATGAGTGTGAATCATGCGATATCTGCCTATAACGCTTGTGACTGATTTACATTTGTAGTAAACATTACTCCATCCTGAAGACGCTGTCTGAATCACACGGGTGTTTTCTGCTGTTGTGTTTTGTTGATTTGGGGAGATTCTGTCAGATCTGATCAGATTCATTCATCATTTGAAAACAGCGCTTTCGCTTCGAAATGCTGTCCGTCCACACTAGAAAAATGCAAAAATCATCTTAATGCATGTGCATAACATAATAAAATCTGACTGAGATGATACAGAGAGAGCAGACATAATAATAAAGTTCTCACTGGTCGCACTCATTCATAATTCAACACCCAGCAGCAATTGTGAGTAAAGTTTGCAGGAGTATAAGGTGAAGATTGTACAGAGTAACACTTTTTTGCTGGACAAAACCCTCGTCTGTGTGTGAACGTAGAGAAAAGGATGCGTTTTCAAATGTGTATAAACGTAGCCTCAGTTGATCTGAATCAGGTGTGTTGAGAAGCGCTGGATCCTCAGGACTGAAAACCACTGTCAGACGCCCAGATATGTTCTTATTAAGTTATGAAAACATTATTTTTGAATTTTCTCTGAAGATTCAAAATGTCACAAAGCAAGCATTTTTCATAATTTTAAAAAACTTTATATTAAGGTTTACATTTTTCAAGAGTTTTTGAGTGCACTATGATATACACTCACCTAAAGGATTATTAGGAACACCATACTAATACTGTGTTTGACCCCCTTTCGCCTTCAGAACTGCCTTAATTCTACGTGGCATTGATTCAACAAGGTGCTGAAAGCATTCTTTAGAAATGTTGGCCCATATTGATAGGATAGCATCTTGCAGTTGATGGAGATTTGTGGGATGCACATCCAGGGCACGAAGCTCCCGTTCCACCACATCCCAAAGATGCTCTATTGGGTTGAGATCTGGTGACTGTGGGGGCCATTTTAGTACAGTGAACTCATTGTCATGTTCAAGAAACCAATTTGAAATGATTCGAGCTTTGTGACATGGTGCATTATCCTGCTGGAAGTAGCCATCAGAGGATGGGTACATGGTGGTCATAAAGGGATGGACATTGTCAGAAACAATGCTCAGGTAGGCCGTGGCATTTAAACGATGCCCAATTGGCACTAAGGGCCTAAAGTGTGCCAAGAAAACATCCCCCACACCATTACACCACCACCACCACCAGCCTGCACAGTGGTAACAAGGCATGATGGATCCATGTTCTCATTCTGTTTACGCCAAATTCTGACTCTACCATCTGAATGTCTCAACAGAAATCGAGACTCATCAGACCAGGCAACATTTTTCCAGTCTTCAACTGTCCAATTTTGGTGAGCTCGTGCAAATTGTAGCCTCTTTTTCCTATTTGTAGTGGAGATGAGTGGTACCCGGTGGGGTCGTCTGCTGTTGTAGCCCATCCGCCTCAAGGTTGTGCGTGTTGTGGCTTCACAAATGCTTTGCTGCATACCTCGGTTGTAACGAGTGGTTATTTCAGTCAAAGTTGCTCTTCTATCAGCTTGAATCAGTCGGCCCATTCTCCTCTGACCTCTAGCATCAACAAGGCATTTTCGCCCACAGGACTGCCGCATACTGGATGTTTTTCCCTTTTCACACCATTCTTTGTAAACTCTAGAAATGGTTGTGCGTGAAAATCCCAGTAACTGAGCAGATTGTGAAATACTCAGACCGGCCCGTCTGGCACCAACAACCATGCCACGCTCAAAATTGCTTAAATCACCTTTCTTTCCCATTCTGACATTCAGTTTGGAGTTCAGGAGATTGTCTTGACCAGGACCACACCCCTAAATGCATTGAAGCAACTGCCATGTGATTGGTTGATTAGATAATTGCATTAATGAGAAATTGAACAGGTGTTCCTAATAATCCTTTAGGTGAGTGTATTTGAATTGCAAAAATATCTAATAAGACCTGACTTTTAGATGCACATTTTACTGTACGAGTCTCACAGTCCAAAACATGGAATCATAAAGAGCAAAGCTTGCATTTTCATACCCAAAACCACAACCCCACCCAGTTAAACATGAGGAAGAACATAAACACAAAAGCACAACTATAGACGACACACACGAGTCAAATCCACACAATAGAAACTGTTCTGTATTTTTGAATGGTTTCATAGAAACGTTTCATGACTCGTTTTCCCAAATGCTTTGTGATGTTTCAGGCTGTAGAGAGGCAAAGAGTGTGTGAACAGAGACGGAGATGGTGACGGATACAACTTCTTACAGCTTTTACATTACATATTGTGTATGTTTGCCATGGATAATGATACAAATTGCTTTAAATAAAAATAATAATAATGTAAAGTTGAACATTTTTACTTCATAAACATACTTTATTCATGAAATTTTCAGTCTAATACTTATGTTAGTTTAATAGCCTTCATATATATATATATATATTTTTTTTTTTTTTACAGTTTTTTACAGGAAATAATTAATTTTTTCAAAACTCTCCACTCAGTTCTCATAACCAACGTTCGGCTTCACAGCAGTTAATTTCACATTCAAAATGCACTAAAACTACAGAAACACTTCATACATGTCTCAACTACAATGTTTTCTTCTGTAAAACAAGGACACGTCTCTACTGTTTAGAATTGACTGCAATATACACCGATCAGGCATAACATTATGACTTCCTGATATTGTGTTGGTCATCCTTTTGCTGCCAAAACAGCCCTGACCCGTCGAGGCATGTTGGTGCTTTCGGCGGTGGACAGGGGTCAGCATGGGCACCCTGACTGGTCTGCGGCTATGCCGCCCCATACGCAACAAACTGCGATGCACTGTGTATTCTGACACCTTTCTATCAGAACCAGCATTAACTTCTTGAGCAATTTGAGCTCTAGTAGCTCGTCTGTTTGATCGGACCACACGGGCCAGCCTTCGCTCCCCACGTGCATCAATGAGCCTTGGCCGCCCATGACCCTGTGGCCGGTTCACCACTGTTCCTTCCTTGGAGCACTTTTGATAGATACTGACCACTGCAGACCGGGAACACCCCACAAGAGCTGCAGTTTTGGAGATGCTCTGACCCAGTCGTCTAGCCATCACAATTTGGCCCTTGTCAAACTCGCTCAAATCCTTACGCTTGCCCATTTTTCCTGCTTCTAACACATCAACTTTGAGGACAAAATGTTCACTTGCTGCCTAATATCCCACCCACTAACAGGTGATGAAGAGATAATCAGTGTTATTCACTTCACCTGTCAGAGGTCATAATGTTATGCCTGATCGGTGTATGTAACTAGAATGAGTCAGACATGATGCAGTATGCTTCAATATATTTTATTTCCTTTTTAATTAAAAAATACAAGGACTTGTGTAGACACCATCCACCGATACAGATACAGTAGGAATGCCTCAGGTTCTCATCCACATCACATATTGTGTCATCTAGGAAAGAGTCTTCTGGCAATCCTCTGCTGATGTCCAGGTGTCGAGGAGGGGCGTTTGATCATGTGGGTGGTGGTCATATACGTTCCACCTTCATGAGGTAAAGAATTCCTCTATAGGAGGAATGGAGAGTAAACTGACTGCAATGCCACACTGTCCCATAGAGTTATAAATGTTGGCAGATTTCTGCTCACTGCTTCCCTTTCCTCAGCCCTTCCACAGAGGTCACGCAAGAGCGAAAGGAGGAATTTTCCCAATCACATTCCTTCCTCGCTGCCAAGCTGAAACCAGCCCTTATCCACAGAGATATGTGAAAACGTGGGGTGTTTGCCTTCAGTCTCCATGACTCTCTAAAATACATCCACAAGGCAACATAAGAGTTAGGCTATTACAGCTAAAGGTTTGTGTATTTAACAGTCATCTTACCTGGACATGTCGGTTCCTGAGTTGCTTGACTTGTTCAGAGTTCCTCTCAAAAGACCTGATGTTTTTCAGACTCTAGAAACAGTTGTTATGCTTACATTGTGAATATTTGCAGATGTAACGCTGTCTGCCAACCCTCTGTCTCGAATCTTGTTTCTGACGCCATATCAATGATTGCAGTTTCTGCACATCAGCGAACACCACTGGATCCTGAGCAGAAAAGCAACGACACACACGTGTGTTTGGAGGCTTTGCTCTGTTTACTTCTGTAATCAGGGGCGCATTAAGATAACCAGACGCCCCTGGGCTACAGCATTCATTTATTTATGTAGAAATGTATCTTGTCGATAACATTTAACATTTACAACACTGTATGTATGCTGTGTAAAAATATGGGTCAAATAAAGGTGAATATTCACATCCACTCTCTGCCTGTAGGTGGCGCTTGTGGAACAGCAGAATTATAGCAGTTACATAAACAGAGCAGATAAACACTACATCAGTGTTTCACAACTGCTTCTTTTGCCACATCACAGTTTTGATGTCATGATGCAAAAGATGAAGCGCTATGCACATGATATTTAAAACTTGCTTCAACTAGACGGCAAATACAAAAATTGCTAGCCTTAATGGACGTAGTGTTTCTTGAGTGAAGAAAATGCTGCACTTACTCAAACATCAGTGCTTTATTTAACCTTGCATTGCATTGCAAACAAGCAGAGACGCTCCAAACTGTGTGTGGCACATTCTAGATGGAGGTGGGTGGAGTTATGAGGTTTGACTGACAGTTTGAGGAGCCAATGGTTTAGTCACAACGTCTTTTAACAGGGTTTCCGTGGGTCTTAAAAAAGAAAGTCTTAAATTCAATATAATGGCATTAAATTAGAGCCCTGTGGTTTCTGTGATGCAGAAAATGTGGACAGAATTGCAGAATCCATTCATAAAAATGTAATTTACTGTATAATGCAGAATGACACGGATGAATAAATCAACAGTCGGTCCGAACACTTAAAGGGCCAGTTCACCCATTAATGAGAATCTGTGATCATTTCCTCCTAATGTCGTTCAGACCCGTCAGACTTTCCTTCCTCATATAAAGCCATCGAGTCTCTTCAGAACATCTGGAATAATCCGCTCGATCCGTATGGATCAGTTTCACCATCTCTTTATGAACTTTCTGAAGCGTCAGTGGAAGTTGCTTAGACTGTCAATGGAGGACAGAAATCTTTCCATTTCATTACAAATATCTTCATTTGTGTTCAGAAGATGAACGAGAGCAGTCACATTTAATCCATTAAACAGTCCAGAAAAATTAAAACAAAATAAACTATATAAAAAAAGGCCTAAATTAAATTGCATGCACTGCAAAAAATTCATGTTTCTCAGGATTTGTTTTCCATCACAAATATCAAAACATCCTTAATCAAGACACATTAATGACATGCAAAATGAAGAAATGAAGTCTTGTTTTCTGAGAAATTGAACTAAATTAAGTGAGTTTATGATTGAAACAAGAACAAATATCTGTCATTGGGTATGAAAATGACTTGCTTTTGAATTAAGTTGATTTTTATGAACCCATTGGCAGATATTTGTTCTTGTTTTAATCATAAAATCACTTTACAAGATTTCTTATCTCAAACTTTTTCACTATTTTTTGTCAAATGAATTAAAAAGTGATGGAGATCTGTTGTAAATTGTATTCTCAGACTCTGAAGTGTCACTAATACTCATTGTGTGCTTTAGAGAACAGATTGACGTGTTGTTCCCTTCAGTTTATTCCTTACATCCTCTTTAATTGGTCTTAAAAAGGTCTTCATTAAACCTGCAGAAACCCTGATTAATGCTTTTTATTGGTTAAATATTTGTAAAACCCACATACAGACCTAAAGGATGACCAATAGCATTAATTTTATGAAACAAAAATGACAAAATACAGAGACACAAGGTTTTGCCCTGACAGTGATGATATATTCTTATTTGTTGCCTTTATTTTGACATATTTTTTGGAATTTGATCATTTTCCACGGCACACCTGCCAACCGGTCCCGCTGCACTGCATTATTATAGGCATTGTAATATGAAAAGAAAATGCCATCAAAACTGTTCTAGCTAAAATGTGAGTTTACAGGTGCAGCTCCATGATATAAATAACATAAATTATACAAAATATGTATTATTCATCAGCAGTAGATCAGAGCAATCCCTTGGCATAAATGTGGGCTATTTGGTGAATGTGAACTGCTCTAAAAGCACAAGCAGGTAACAGATTGGAGACAGAGTTTTGCTGGTGTTTGTGTGAGAAATGAATTGATGTGAATTGGAAGATGTTGTCATGGACTGTATTTTGTGCCAAAGCGGTGATAAATGATCCTCAGATTATCTCATAGACTGATGCTGAGAGAAACTGACCCAAGTATTGAGTCCTAGAGATGGTAAAAAAATCATGAAAATGCGTTAGGCTTTCATTTCACAGACTGAAGTCTAAAATGATTTTGAATGGTAATTATAATTCGCAACATCAGTAATGTTGATTCTGCCTTGGTAAATAGAAGTTTGTTTTTTAGATAAATGTCTTAGTGATTGCGAGTGAATTACTCACACTTTTAAATCTAAATGAAGTATTAACACTGGAACAGAAATGAGAGCAGATTTGTAGCCAATCACAGACGTGTCTGTTGAGCACATGAACGCAATGGCCAATCAGAGGTGTTTAACTCAGACTCAGCGCGAGCAGAGATCTGCTCTTCTAGAGAGAGTGTGAAGAAGAGACTGATGATGAGAACTGAACGGACGTGATCGACCACTGCTCTGTACAAAACACATTTTTCCAGTTTACAAAAGCTTTTGAGTCTCAAATACGAAGAAATGCAAGCTACATAAAAGCCCATGTCAGACCAACAGAATTCCCCCAAACGTTGTCTCACATTTGTCTGAACAAAGAACTTCATATTGCTGAAATGTTAAGGGTTTGTGAGTTCCCAGCATGCATTGCAGCATGAATAAATGATGTGTTTACTGTTATAGGATTATTGTTTTGCGAAGAAAATAGTTTTCTGTCATTATTGTTAGTTGTGTCGTGATGTAAAGAGCTCATCTTTTCACATTTTCACATTCCCTGACGCTTCTGTGTGCAGAAAGAGAAAGAGCGGATGAAGGCGCGGGAGAAGGAGACGAAGGAGCGCGAGTCGCGTTACAGCAACGGTCACCTGTTCACCTCCCTCAGCGTCTCTGCCACCACGCTCTGCTCCGCATGCAACAAGAGCATCACTGCCAAAGAAGCCCTCAGCTGCCCCAGTGAGTCACGCTAACACACGCTAGCACACTGACACGCTAGCACACTGACACAGTGCTAGTGCTGACTAACTATCGGCCATTGGCTGATACCGATAACCGATAATTCTTTATATTTGAAAGCAGATAACCGAAATATTGGCTGATAAATCTAAATCTAAATTTGTATATAATTTTTGAGAGCTTGATTTCAGAAACAAAGCACTCGCCGTTAAAAGCCATGTCCCATTCACTTCAACATATATCAAACATATGCAGTACACTAGCCTATTTGAACCAGTGTTTAAAATTTATTTTACACTCCACAACTTTCTCAAAAAAAAAAAAATAGCCATACAAATAATGCCTAAATAATGCAAACAAGTCATTGGATAGTACGTGCGTATGAAGAATCAAATGCATGAGCCAATGATGAATAAAATGGTATAGCCTCTACACGGACAATAATGAAATGATTTTAATTAAACCATGTTGTTGATGAAAACGATACAAGAAAAATAAAAGTGCTAGTTATTATTAGTAATGCATCAATGTTTTTGAAAAATAAACATGTAAAATTAAGTTGATTAACTCAACCAAACGCATCCTATATGATATTAATCAGATATTTATGCAACATAAACATAATATTACTTATATCTGCACGAGTGAACTTATAGTCATGAAGTTATGTAGCCCAGGGGTTTTCAAACTTTATGATGCCAAGGACCCCCAAATATGATGAAGGGAAATCCATCTGTATATTTTTATATATGAAAAAACATTTAGATAAATAGTAAGTGTGACATTATAAATACAACATATTGTTTCCAAATTTATGTATAAACCTGAAGAAGAACATTTTTAAATGAAAAATTATTTGTATAAGCAACTTTCACAATAAATGTATGTAACATTTAGAACTGAAACGGTTGAAGTGTTCGGTAGACTTGATCCATTTTTGCTTTGTCTTTTTGTTCTCTGAAATGTTCTGGGGGACGTCCCCGGACCCCAGTGTGAAAACCCCTGATGACAGACTTGAGCTGCTCATGTTGCTCTGAACTGTGTTTTCCTGTTCAAAGTGATTCCAATCATATTTCAAGCAATTCAAACCCATCATGGTGAACAGTGCACATCTGTCTCAGCTGAAGGAAATAATGCATTTAGAGATTTACAGTTTTCTTGGCCGATTCAGATTTCAGATTTTTTGTAAGTGTGACCTGCCGATACCGATTTTCTCTCAAAGAACTATAATAGAATATACAAACAAAATTTTTTGCTTTTCTGCAATGCAGAATTTTATTTTCATAAAAAACAAGTAAAAAGACAGTAATAAAATAAGAACAAATAAACAAATTTCAAACAACAGCACAAATAAATGCAATAGAACAAAGAGAGATATGAAATAAACACAGATTATTAATCTGTTTACAATAATAGGGCCCTATGAAATGTTTTTTTTTTCTTACAGAAATTCTGTGTTGTGTGTTTTAGTTTTTCTGGTAATCAAATGAAGGCATAAAACATTAATTTATTTTTAATCAAATAAACCCTTCCATTTTTGTCAAACAAACAAACTGCTGCACAACAGAGGAGTACTGTTAACATTAAAACATGGAAGAAAAATAGTGTGATTAATGCTTTAAAAATAAAGTTCTAATAATTATTGTATTGTTGTTTTTATTAGTAGTAGAATTACATTAATACACACATTATACTGTACAATAGTAATATATTTCTGTCACGAGTTAAACCGAACTTTTATTTTGACGGGTTGCCGTGAAGATCTTGAGTTTCTGTGTGTGTATGACAAAAATGCTCATGAAGTGACTCTCAGAGCGGCTCTGGAGATGAAGTTCATGTCGTCATAGTAACACCGCGAGCGTCACGCGTGCTTCAGTGTGTGTGTGTGTGTGAGAAACCGTGTGTCTGCGCCATTCATTCATTCACACAGAACAGTCAGGATTCATATTCATATAGTCTTCTTGCGGTTTAATATTCACAGACACTAGTCTATATCGCGATGTGATTTAATTGTGCTGACCTACTTTTGATTTATTCATCCAAAATCTGACAAGTTCCGTGACGTTTTTATGACTGGATTCCGTCCGTGTTTTCCACTTACATAGATCAGCAGTGTGTGCGCTTTTGGTGTGAGTGTGAAACCTGCGGGAATTAGTGAAATTATGCACAACACAAGCGCTATTTAACCAGAGCGAATGAGACGAGTGAGTGAGAGGAGGTGTGTGTGTGTGTGTGTGTGTCACTTCACCGTCAGAGACAAGACAGAGAGAACAGCTGACGTTATTGCCTGTGCCGCTGGAAACAAAAACCGGCTCAGAATCGGTACGACGTGAGACCGATCCGGGCCGATTCCGATCGGTGCATCTCTACATACATTATTTATCGGCTTTAAGATATTTTCTTACCGGGGAGATAACGATAACATTAAAAATGATCATATATCGGCCGATACTGATATGGTGGCTGATTAAATACGCCTGAACATTAAATACACCTGCTTCAAACTTCAAACCTGCTTCAAAAACGTTTGTGAACCTAAGAAACTTGTTTGATAAACCATTAAAATGACAAACAAGGAATTTGGGAATGAAATGAAACAGATTTCATGGGTACTGTATTCAAACCTTGTGATGACGGCATGACGTCTTCACGCATGAGTGGATTTAATTTGATTTGATTGAGTGAAAAGCCACTTTTGCTCTGTTCATCATGTGACCTGATCAGATGGCCTCAGAAGACTTGAATTAAGTCAGTGGAGTTGATGACATGATGACAGAATGTCTTTAAACATGGGCTTAACCGTGACCTGGTTTTAAAGAGACCTTGTATGAGAAGGTTAGAGGACCTGGGTTTGCCTACAGCAGATGTGTTTATTCAGATGCAGGTGAGTAACTAGTGATGCATTGTGGGGGCTTGAATCCTCACTCATCATGGATGCTTTATTTCCCCCGTTTTGATTATCCAGCTAATCTACTGATATGTGAGTGTTTTCATGCTGAATGTGATAGTTTGGATGTCTGAGTGACATGAAAGGAAGTCGTACTTGTTTAATCTGATGGAAGACCTCACTGCGTGAGCGCAGACAGATAATGCACGCGTGGCTGTTGTTGTTGTACAGAATGGAGGTCTTTTGTTGTCTTTATGGTCGAAGCCCCCCGACCGTGAGCACAGCTGCTACCCAGAATCCTCCCTGCCTCAGTCACGCCTGTAATCTGGAGTCTGAGGGATGGAGGCTTTAAGAGATTAACACACAGTCTGTCACACACTCAACACATGCACACACTCTCACACCTTAAGACACATAACAGATATACAGTATGTGTAATGGAGCGCAACTAACTGAAGCAGTGTTAACACTCTCCTGCTGTTCCACGACTGTGATTGTCTGAGTAAATGAGTGCAAATGAGATGAATCCCTGACTGATTGTTTGAAATCAAGAGCGGGTCAATAACATATTGATTGGACTGGAGTCTTGTGTCTCGTCAGTGAAGGTCAGATGGTTGTCTAGATTGCTTCAAGCCAATGAGTGTGTGACCTTGTCAACTTTCAATATCATTGACTGGCTATGTCTGAACCTCAGAAACACAAAATGGGAGAGCGTGTGTGTGTGTGTGTGATGACTTTTAGAGCACATGGAATTCCATTTTCAATATGTTTTCAAAAATGAATATTAAGTGAATTGGGAATTGAAGCATTGTGTGGAAAAAAGGCCATAAATATGATTTTGTTATGAATTGTGTGTGTGTGTGTGCTTGTTTACATGGCTCTTGGTACTACGTCTTCATAAACCAAATGGCTTAATGCATACTAAACAAATAAATAATCTTGTTTCTTCTTTCTGTCCCAAACAGAATCAAGATTATTTTTCTTACCCCATTGGCAGATTATTTTGATTGATAATTTTGATTTTATTTTCCAGAAAACAAGACAAAATATCTTATGTCATTTTACTTATCTAGTAAAAGCATCTTGATTTAAGAATTTTTAGATATTTAGACTGGAAACAAGACAAAAATACTAAATAAGAAAAGCATTTTTTGCAGTGCACTTAATTAACTGAAAGTGTGAAATGTTTGAGCACTGACAGGTGAAGTGAATAACACTGATTATCTCTTCATCACGGCTCCTGTTAGTGGGTGGGATATATTAGGCAGCAAGTGAACATTTTGTCTTCAAAGTTGATGTGTTAGAAGCAGGAAAAATGGGCAAGCGTAAGGATTTGAGCGAGTTTGACAAGGGCCAAATTGTGATGGCTAGACGACTGGGTCAGAGCATCTCCAAAACTGCAGCTCTTGTGGGGTGTTCCCGGTCTGCAGTGGTCAGTATCTATCAAAAGTGCTCCAAGGAAGGAACAGTGGTGAACCGGCGACAGGGTCATGGGCGGCCAAGGCTCATTGATGCACGTGGGGAGCGAAGGCTGGCCCGTGTGGTCCGATCAAACAGACGAGCTACTGGAGCTCAAATTGCTCAAGAAGTTAATGCTGGTTCTGATAGAAAGGTGTCAGAATACACAGTGCATCGCAGTTTGTTGTGTATGGGGCTGCATAGCCTCAGACCAGTCAGGGTGCCCATGCTGACCCCTGTCCACCGCCGAAAGCACCAACAGTGGCACGTGAGCATCAGAACTGGAGCACGGAGCAATGGAAGAAGGTGGCCTGGTCTGATGAATCACGTTTTCTTTTACATCACGTGGATGGCCGGGTGCATGTGCGTCGCTTACCTGGGGAACACATGGCACCAGGATGCACTATGGGAAGAAGGCAAGCCGGCGGAGGCAGTGTGATGCTTTGGGCAATGTTCTGCTGGGAAACCTTGGGTCCTGCCATCCATGCGGATGTTACTTTGACACGTACCACCTACCTAAGCATTGTTGCAGACCATGGACACCCTTTCATGGAAACGGTATTCCCTGGTGGCTGTGGCTCTTTCAGCAGGATAATGCTCCTGCCACAAAGCACAAATGGTTCAGGAATGGTTTGAGGAGCACAACAACGAGTTTGAGGTGTTGACTTGGCCTCCAAATTCCCCAGATCTCAATCCAATCGAGCATCTGTGGGATGTGCTGAACAAACAAGTCCGATCCATGGAGGCCCCACCTCGCAACTTACAGGACTTAAAGGATCTGCTGCTAACATCTTGGTGCCAGATACCACAGCACACCTTCAGGGGTCTAGTGGAGTCCATGCCTCGACGGGTCAGCAAAAGGGGGACCAACACAATATTATTATATTATTAGTCATAATGTTATGCCTGATTGGTGTAGTGTATAAGTGTATAGTGCGTCATTTGGGACACAGCTGGTGTCAAACGGTGAGGTTGTAGTCTGTGACGTTTTGTAGTGTGTGAGGTTTATGGAGTAGGGTTAGAACATTTTATTAGCTCAATATAAAAACACGTGCCTATAGAAAGTCCCTGTAAACCACATATGCAAGTACGAGTGTGTGTGCAAATGTGATTATATGTGTGTGCTTGTCCGCTGAATCAGAGATGTCACCCGGGGCTGCTGTTGACCAGGACAAAGGCAGGTCTGTTGAGAGCAGACATGGCACTGACTCCCACTGACACCCAATACACACACACACACACACACACACACACAGACAGAGAGACAGACACAGATTCCAGGACAGATAACACACCTCTTCTCAGAATGAGACTCTCTGTATAGAACCCTAGGGCTCTTGACTCACTATGTC
Source organism: Coreius guichenoti (assembly GCA_039654105.1). Lineage (NCBI taxonomy): Eukaryota > Metazoa > Chordata > Actinopteri > Cypriniformes > Gobionidae > Coreius > Coreius guichenoti. The sequence continues at coordinate 43,038,581 of CM077176.1, read as the reverse complement.
TCATCACTATGGTCAGATGCTTTCTGAACAGCTGTTTTCTCATTTCTGTTGTGTTTATTAGTTATTGAGAGGAAAGCGCAGCACATATTTACATATTCTTCTATATCGCTGCAAAGGTATTTCAAACTTCTTTTTACCCCTAAAGAATGAAAACGAATCGGGTCCTTCGTGCAAAAAAAAAAAAAAAGAGGTTCTATATAAGGAGAAATGTCTTAAATGATTGCATAATACTTTTGTTTTCAACAGGTTATTTCAATTTTTTCTAGCGATAAAGTATGTTTACGAGCTGTTTAATTCATAAAATGTTTTAAAATAATAAAATGCGTCTTTTTGAAGCGTTGAGCATTGTAGATTGTGATTGTATCACAAACATGTCTGTTGAGTGCATGAACACAAGGGCCAATCAGAGGTGTTTAAGTAAGTCAGAAGTCAGGATCTGCGCAGTAGCACTGGTGGTGGCGTCTGTATGAAAGCACTGAAGTGTATGGGTTAACCTACAGCTGGTTACTAATCTAACCTGAACACAAAATTACACCGCAACTTTACAAATAAACAGATGCACGTGCGTTCATTTCACCTCGGTGTATTGAAAACAAACGCCAGCTTTTGCTTGAATTTGTATTTGATGCCGTTAGATTATGAGAGTAATAATCAGTGATGTTATTTCTTGTTCTTTTATCTTCCCAGCATGCAATGTGACCATTCACAACCGCTGCCGCGACACACTGGCCAACTGTGCCAAGATGAAGCAGAAGGTAAGAGACGACGGCGGGATGATTAACTCATTAACTCACGAGTATGACTCTGAGCTGACGCACAGATGCTTCGGCAAGTTAAACATCGAACATGAGTTGCACAAGGGATGAAATGTTATGAGATTTTTGTCTAAAAAGGCAGCATTGTTATGAGATGTGCATCTGTTCACATGGAATAATAATAATACATACTGATACATGTCAACTAATAGCTCATGTGTAGACTTTAGTAACATCCTGACGTATACAGGCTGAATCTGGATACAAATGTTGTAGTTGATTTTACTTCATGTGCAGCAGTTTGTAGAACTTAACTGTTAAAATCTAGTAATTTGCATTATTATTAGAGATGCACCGATACTAAATCTACCGGCTGTTTATTCAGAATGATAGTATCTGCTGATAGTTTGATTTTCTCAAGGAAAAACATCACTAATGCTACAGGGAACCCTCTCATTTGATACATTATAATATTAGAGCTTAAAATTAACAACAGAGCCCAAATTCATCTGCTCTGTATTTTAAGAGATAGTCATTGTATTAAAGTAAAAAAGGAAATGTTTGTCTATGACAGTAGTTTTCATAAGCACTTTTTATAGGTAACTAATGAATTGGATATCTTTTCTGAGGTAAATGTGACGTGACATTATTGTTCTCCAGCTGTTTTATTGACGTCTTGACGTGTTTTATTATTTGCTGCTGTAACTAGTAGACTACAGCGATCTGTCACGTCACATTTAACTCTTTCCCTGCTATTGACAGAATTTTCTGGCTTTCCGTGTTTCCACTGTTATACGGTAGGGGGCGCTATTACGCATCTCCTGAACGAGTACAGAATCTCCAGATCAAAACACAGGGGAAGAAGAAGCAGAAACGAGCGATATCATATGCAATCAGATGCATATGTAAAATAACGCGATCATCAACAATAAACAGCATATAAATCAAAACTGGCTAATGTTACTGAATGAAATGTCGACCCAGGACGAGCTCTAGGACTGAGAAGCTTTGGGGTGTTGATGGACTCGATCGACTCCATCTGTGTTTGATCATCGCTCTGAATCCCATCAAAATGTTGCTTTTTTATTAAACATACCCACATTCAAGTGTTGATAAAAACAATGCATGAAGCTAGAATAAAACAGAGCGTCTGTTCTTTCTTTTGATATATGCATGTTCAGATATTCATACAACAAAATATTCTGTGGGCCATGAAAGTTTTGTGAAAATTATAAAAAACGCTGGTGCTGGCAACTTTTTTCAAAAACGCTGGCGGGAAAGAGTTAAGACCGTCATTTATTGTTTGAATTTCATGATAAAATGGACAGCATTTGAAAGCTGAGACTTTTTTTTCTTATCAGAAGTATAAAAACTCTGCGATTATTGGATGGGAGGAGCTACAAATAGTGTTTGCTGTAGGAAAAACACAGACCTGGCTTTTTCATAGGGTCAAATAGAGCCTCGCTGTTTTAATTTTCTCCACACACAGTATGAGCTGCAGTCTGACATGTTTTTGATCATTGGCTGTTATTGAACAATTGGCCGATTGTGAAAATAATAGCTTTTATCAGCCGATACCGATTATTGGCCGATCCATCGGTGCATCCCTAATTATTATAAAGGGTTAGTTCACCCAAAAATAAACATTCTGTCCCTCCATTGACAGTGTTTTCACCAAAAACTCATAGACGTTCATAAAGAGACGGTAAAATAAACCCATATGAGTCGAGCGGTTTAATTTGAGTCTTCTGAAGAGACACGATCACTTTCTATGATGAACAGATTTATCGTTTGTTCACATGCAAACATTGATCAGTGAACGTACATAGAGCTCAAAAATTGTAAACATGGAAGCTCAACTGTCCTCAATGCAGGAAAACAAACGAGGTTTATTAGCATGTGTCAAACATGCACATTTGAGCTTCCGTGTTTACAATATTAAAAGTGTGCTCTATGTATGTGTGGTGATCAATGTTTAAACAGTCTATAAATAAAAGTGTCATTTAAATCTGTTCATATAAAGCGATCATGTCTTGGATTGATTTAGGTGTTAAAGTTTTGGTTGCGGATGGACAAAAATTATGATAGAATATTAAAAATATCTTGATTTGTGTCCCAAAGATTAACAGAAGTCTCACAGGTTTGGAACGACATGAGGGAGAGTAAATATTAAATTGTCAACATAACTTAAATGTTGAGAGAACAACACAGAATAAACGACGGGGTTTTCATTGTGTGGGGTATTTTGCATTTCTATTGCATTATATTGTCTAGTTTCTGAAATTGTTGAATGTGTGTAAATATGTCAGTGTATAAATGCATGTGAAATCATATAACATATTAATGATGAACTGCAGCAACAGAGGCTGGCGCTGGTCAGGAACGCCGCGACCTTACATAACGTGGCCCTGCGGAGCAAAAGTGAGTGTCCTCAGCTCGTTTTGTCTAATATTTACTGTTTCATGACTGATTCCTGTTGCTAATCCATAATAATAGTAATAATAATAACACCAATGTTGATCATTCGATGTGATGTTTTGACAGTTGCAGTGCTGGTTAAACATAATCTTCTTCCATGAAGAACCTGTTTTATTCAGTGCTGTGTTTTGCTTTGCCAGACCCCATACTGAAGGAGAGGCCGAGTTCAGCCATTTACCCGTCAGAGACGCTGAGACAGTCTTTCCTCGGCTCCCGCAAAGGACGGTCCACGCTGTCCCTCAACAAGAGCGTCTCCACCAACAACATCGCAGGGTAAGGAATCTTACGCTGATCACAACACTGTGTGTGTTAAAGGGATAGTTCACCCAAAAATGAAAATGACCCCATGATTTACTCTCCCTCAAGTCATCCTAGGTGTGTATGACATTCTTCTTTCAGACGAACACAATCAGAGTTATATTAATAAATGTCCTGGCTCTTCCAAGCTTTATAATGGCAGTGAATGGGAGCCCAAAATTTGAAGCCCAAAAGTGAATCCATCCATTATAAAAGTGCTCCACACGGCTCCGGGGGTTAATAAAGGCCTTCTGAAGCGTAGCAATGCGTTTGTGTGAGAAAAATATCCATATTTAACACGTTATAAATTAAAATATCTAGCTTCCGTCAGACCGCCTTCCAACACTAAATATTCAACAATATTACTGATCTGAGTGCATTGACACCATTGTATGAGAATTGAACTGAGCTGGATGATGACATCACTGTTTTCTCCAGAGCGGCTGTATAACTTTTTTACAACTACACTTTTTTACAACAGAAATGACCATCACTATAAATATATATATATACAGTGCATCCGGAAAGTATTCACAGAGCTTCACTTTTTCCACATTTTGTAATGTTACAGCCTTATTCCAAAATGGATTAAATTCATTATTTCCCTCAATTCTACAAACAATACCCCATAATGACAACGTGAAAGAAGTTTGTTTGAAATCTTTGCAAATTTATTAAAAATAAAAAAACGAAAAAAATCACGCCCATAAGTATTCACAGGCTTTGCCATGACACTCAACATTGAGCTCAGGTGCTCCTGTTTCCACTGATCATCCTTGAGATGTTTCTACAGCTTGATTGGAGTCCACCTGTGGTAAATTCAGTTGATTGGACATGATTTGGAAAGGCACACACCTGTCTATATAAGGTCCCACAGTTAACAGTGCATGTCAGAGCACAAACCAAGCCATGAAGTCCAAGGAATTGTCTGTAAACCTCAGAGACAGGATTGTATCGAGGCACAGATCTGGGGAAGGGTACAGAAACATTTCTGCAGCATTGAAGGTCCCATGAGCACAGTGGCCTCCATCATCCGTACATGGAAGAAGTTTGGAACCACCGGGATTCTTCCTAGAGCTGCGCCCGGCCAAACTGAGCGATCGGGGGAGAAGGGCCTTAGTCAGGGAGGCGACCAAGAACCCGATGGTCACTCTGACAGAGCTCCAGCGTTTCTCTGTGGAGAGAGGAGAACCTTCCAGAAGAACAACCATCTCTGCAGCACTCCACCAATCAGGCCTGTGTGGTAGAGTGGCCAGACAGAAGCCACTCCTCAGTAAAAGGCACATGACAGCCCGCCTGGAGTTTGCCAAAAGGCACCTGAAGGACTCTCAGACCATGAGAAACAAAATTCTCTGGTCTGATGAAACAAAGATTGAACTCTTTGGCCTGAATGGCAAGCGTCATGTCTGGAGGAAACCAGGCACCGCTCATCACCTGGCCAATCCCATCCCTACAGTGAAGCATGGTGGTGGCAGCATCATGCTGTGGGGATGTTTTCAGAGACATCCTTGATGAAAACCTGCTCCAGAGTGCTCTAGACCTCAGACTGGGGTGAGGGTTCATCTTCCAACAGGACAACGACCCTAAGCACACAGCCAAGATAACAAAGGAGTGGCTATGGGACAACTCTCTGAATGTCCTTGAGTGGCCCAGCCAGAGCCCAGACTTGAACCCGATTGAACATCTCTGGAGAGATCTGAAAATGGCTGTGCACCGACGCTCCCCATCCAACCTGATGGAGCTTGAGAGGTCCTGCAAAGAAGAATGGGAGAAACTGCCCAAAAATAGGTGTGCCAAGCTTGTAGCATCATACTCATAAAGACCTGAGGCTGTAATTGGTGCCAAAGGTGCTTCAACAAAGTACTGAGCAAAGGCTGTGAATACTTCGTTTTTTATTTTTAATACATTTGCAAAGATTTCAAACAAACTTCTTTCATGTTGTCATTTTGGGGTATTGTTTGTAGAATTGAGGAAAATAATGAATTTAATCCATTTTGGAATAAGGCTGTAACATAACAAAATGTGGAAAAAGTGAAGCGCTGTGAATACTTTTCGGATGCACTGTATATATATATATATATAACATCATATACATTTTCTAAAATATTTGCCCATTTTTACAGCTCCTCTACGAAGCCCTCGTTCACTAACGCTGGCTAGTTTTTGTGTTTCCAACAGAAGTCTGAATGACGACTCTCCTCTCGGACTGCGGCGGATTCTGTCTCACTCCACAGACTCTCTGAACTTCAGGAACAGAGCCATGTCCATGGAGTCCCTCAATGATGAAGGTGCCGCTCCACAACACGCTCACAAACCTGCATGTGTATGTAGTTTTCTGCGTTCTCACACACATTTCCGCAGGAGAAATGTATTACACATCAATGCTGGAGGAGCTGGAGAAGGATGGGAAGGACTTTGAGGCAGATTCCTGGAGTCTGGCTGTGGACTCGTCTTACCTACAGTCTCAACGCAAAGATGTCATCAAGAGACAAGACGTCATATACGGTGAGACTTTACTGATTTCCTTTATACCTCTGGATGCATTTACACTGTCAACCGGTTCTGGCATGGATTTGATGCTGTTATATGCTAAACACTTTCTCATTTGGGCCACTTGTAAAAGCGGGTCTAAACCCATCTTGTCAGCTGACCTAAATCACAAACAACTGTGTCTGATCTGATTCTCCTCACTGAATGCATGCAATACTCAAGTGCTTTTTACTCTGTGTGGTTCAGAGCTGATTCAGACGGAGTTCAACCACGTGCGAACGCTGCGGATCATGGACGGGGTGTTTCGCAGAGGCATGCTGGATGAAGTGTTGATGGAGATGGGTGTCGTTCACGCCATCTTTCCCTGCCTGGATCAGCTGCTGTCTATTCACTCCAGTTTCCTGAGCCAACTCCGGCAGAGAAGAAACCACAGCCTGGCTCCCAGCAGCAGCCGCAACTTCACCATCCAGAAGCTGGGAGACATACTGGTGGAGCAGGTGAACTCCTCACTTAACAATTACACACACATGACGGTTCGGTACATACCTTGTAGAGCTGCGCGATTAATCATTAAAAGATGGCGATCTCAATTCAAACACCCACACAATCTTACTCCTAAATGACAGTGATTCGGCTATGTCTATTTAAACTTTGACAAGTCCGATCACAGCGAACATTCAGATCTGTGTTCTGATCCAGAGAGAGCCGTTGTCATGTATAGATACACTATATTGCCAAAAGTTTTGGGATGCCTGCCTTTACATGCACATGAACTTTAATGCCATCCCATTCTTAATCCGTAGGGTTTAATATGGAGTTGGCCCAGCCTTTGCAGCTATAACAGCTTCAACTCTTCTGGGAAGGCTTTCCACAAGGTTTAGGAGTGTGTTTATGGGAATTTTTGACCATTCTTCTAGAAGCGCATTTGTGAGGTCAGGCACTGATGTTGGACGAGAAGGCCTGGCTCGCAGTCTCCGCTCTAATTCATCCCAAAGGTGTTCTATCGGATTGAGGTCAGGACTCTGTGCAGGCCAGCCAAGTTCCTCCACACCAAACTCGCTCATCCATGTCTTTATGGACCGACGCTTTGTGCACTGGTGCGCAGTCATGTTGGAACAGGAAGGGGCCGTCCCCAAACTGTTCCCACAAAGTCGGGAGCATGAAATTGTCCAAAATGTCTTGGTATGCTGAAGCATTAAGAGTTCCTTTCACTGGAACTAAGGGGCCAAGCCCAACCCCTGAAAAACAACCCCACCCCATAATCCCCCCTCCACCAAACTTTACACTTGGCACAATGCAGTCAGGCAAGTACCGTTCTCCTGGCAACTGCCAAACCCAGACTCGTCCATGGGATTGGCAGACAGAGAAGCGTGATTGGTCACTCCAGAGAACATGTCTCCACTGCTCTAGAGTCCAGTGGCGGCGTGCTTTACCCCACTGCATCCCACGCTTTGCATTGCACTTGGTGATGTAAGGCTTGGATGAGCTGCTCGGCCATGGAAACCCATTCCATGAAGCTCTCTACACACTGTTCTTGAGCTCATCTGAAGGCCACAGAAGTTTGGAGGTCTGTAGCTATTGACTCTGCAGAAAGTTGGTGACTTCTGCGCACTGTGTCCCTCAGCATGTGCTGATCCCGCTCTGTGATTTTACGTGGCCTATCACTTCGTGGCTGAGTTGCTGTTGTTCCCAATTGCTTCCACTTTGTTATAATCCCACTAACAGTTGAGCGTGGAATATTTAGTAGTGAGGAAATGTCAGGAATGGACTTATTGCACAGGTGGCAACCTATCACGGTACCACGCTTGAGTTCACTGAGCTCCTGAGAGCGACCCATTCTTTCACAAATGTTTGTAGAAGCGTCTGCATGCCTAGTGCTTGATTTATACACCTGTGGCCATGAAGTGATTCAACACCTGACTTTTGGCAATGAAACACAAACTTCACAAACAGTCTTTTCAACCACACAGGATCATTATTTCTGTCTCACAATCATTCAGATTATCACACAAGTACTGAATAAAAGTTTATAGTTCAGATATAAACACTGATGTCTACGGTAGAGGTCAGAATGGAGCAAATCACCTTTAGAAAGAAACAATGCTTTAAATAATGATTGTATCAGTTACGTCGTTACACCAGTAGGTGGAGACAAGAGAAAAATGTGTTTGTCATTGAATCATTCATTCAAGAGGTTCGTTTAGTGAATTTTTTAGGTGTGTTTGACTTGAAGTGGTGCTTTGCAGACCGATCGGTATATGACATAACATTACCACGTGAGCGGTAATTATAAGCATCTAGTCAAAGTTAAAAAAGTAAAAAAGTATCGTTGAAAGGAAGTGGATATTGATATGGGTGTGATCTATACAGACCTCCAAAATTGGCTGCATGAGCGTAGAATGCCCTGATGGGGAAACAAAACACACGCAAATCCCTTATCAATAACAGCTGTAAGATATTTACATCTATACATTTGGCAGATTCTTTTATCTAAAGCTTTTTTTAATGTATTCTTTTTTTCAGTTCTGGGAATCAAAACTATTGTAATCAGTAAATAAGAGAAATTGGAAAACATGGTTCTAGGATTTCTGTGTGATATAAATATCAAGGTGAATTTGCAAATGCATTTTGAAGGCACTGAGGATTTTTAGGATCATTCTAAGAACATCAGCTGAACAGTTTTAACAGATATAAACGCTCATATGGACACAGTAACAGCTTGCACCATAACGAGTGCTCAGTGGAGCTCAGCCCTGTGTCTGGATTCTGATATGAATGGCGTCTCCTGTCATCAGTTCTCAGGTCAGAATGCAGAAGAGATGAGGAAGTGCTATGTGGAATTCTGCAGTCGGCACCTGAAGGCTGTGAAACTCTATAAGGAGCTGCTGGCGCGTGACAAGAGGTTCCAGCAGTTCATACGGGTGAGAGAGCAGACACGCACCTCAGCATGAGCTCACGGTTACTTTTTTGTGTAGAATGTGTTTAATGAAATACATGTTGTTTTTAATATTTGCTCTGTTATCCTGTCAAGCGGGTGAGCAGAGGTCCATTACTGCGTCGCCATGGCGTCCAGGAGTGCATCTTACTGGTCACTCAGCGCATCACTAAATACCCCGTGCTCATCAAGCGCATACTGGACAACACTAAAGGTGAGACTACAGTGACATGCTCTCCAAAATTACAGACAGTGCTCATTTGATCATGTGAAACTAAAGTGTGTTCAAACAAAATGCATAATGTGCATCATGTCAAACAATTCAATTTAATTAATTGATGAAAATCAGCACATGTGATAGAGAACAGGGGGTCTAACCTCATCGACTGCCTAGTTCCTGGAAATGGCCCTTGGTTTGCCCTCGCTGGTCTGAGAAGAGGCTTCGTTTGATTTGGCAGGTAGTGAAGAGGAGAGCAAGGCTATGGCTCAGTCTCTGGCGCTGATCCGGGAGCTGCTGTGTTCCGTGGATCAGCAGGTTCAGGAGTTAGAGCGGGCGCAGCGTCTGCAGGAGATCCAGTCCCGTCTGGACCCGCGAGCTGAGACAAAGGTGAAGGGTGGAGGAGTGTTTCGTGGAGGAGAGCTGCTGCGCCGCAGTCTCATTCATGAGGGAGCGCTGCTGTGGAAGACCGCTCAAGGCTCCAGACTCAAAGGTGCCAGCGCCGTTCATGTTATTATTATTGTTTTTCTGCCGTAATCATGTAGAACAAAGTCCTAGAGACATGAAGCCTGGTCAAATGGTGGAGCTCAGTTTGGGGACACGTTGGCTTGGGCTCTCCCTGAACAGCCAATGTCAACACTACAGTGGTAAAAACAAGAATTTTGGCCATAAATCCTCAACCATTTCTCACGGACTCAAGTCTTATATTATTGGAATCTTTGGCTCAAGACATATATCTCCTTTTTCATGTCCACCATGACATTTTTTTCACCATATCAGGCTTTTTGCTAAACATTATTTTGCGAATTAATCCTTGGTTTTTCACCCAATCAGAACCAAACCAGTGCAGAAAGATTCTCTGGAGATCGAATGTCAGTAAATATCACAAAAAAGTCAAACTTTTAAATCATCGCTGTTGCAGCACGGCAAAACGTTTATTTCTTGGGGGCCACTTTTACTTAAATGGCTATAACTCTTGAACAGAATGGGATATTTTGCCCAAAATTGGCACACATTTGCATGAGCTCAATCTGAGGTCACGTGAAAAAAAATTGTGGCTTTTGGCCACTTGGGGGCGCTATAAAAGGAAAAAAAAATACAAAGAACCACCCAACCATTGGTCCGATTGACTTGAAAATTGACATGCAGTGTCTTTGTCCAAGGTGTCATCGTTGTCTATGAGGACATTCACTTATCTTAAAAAACATGGCTGTGAGTGAGTGAAATGTTTGGTATCCAGATAGATTTATCAGTAACTCTGTGTTTTCTCTTTATAGATGTGCAAGTTTTGTTGATGACAGACGTCCTGGTGTTCATGCAAGAAAAAGACCAGAAGTATATTTTTCCCTGTCTGGTGAGTCGCAGCTTTCTATTGGCCGACTATCAGTGGATTCTGACAAACCATCATTTATCTCGTGTCCTGCAATCAAACTGACCAAATCTTGCTCGCTTCACAGGACAAACCGGCAGTGCTGTGCCTTCAGAATTTGATTGTGAGGGATATAGCCAATCAGGAGCGAGGAATGTTCCTCATCAGTCACTCCACGCCTCCAGAGATGTACGAGCTCCACGCCACCTCCAAAGAGGACAGGAACACCTGGATGAAAATCATTCAGCAGACAGTGAGCAAGTCAGAGTCAACTCACAACTCTTTCCCCGACACCTCATGCACTGCTCACATATCTGTGCACAGTCCATGCCCAACACCTCATCAGATTCTCTCCATGTTTCTCTTTCACAGCTGTCCTTCAAGAGAGGATTTCCCTCTGATCGAAACAGAGGACAAAGCGTTGCTACGCAGACTCCGAGGTTTGTTTCCCAACACTCGTCTATATCTGTCATCAGACCACATTTGCTTGGCTCAGTTTTCTCTCATTTGTCTCTCTCTGTGTAGCTGATATCCAGCAGAAGGATCGTGAGGTTCTGGAGCTGTTACAGGAGCGTGTGACGCTCTTCTCTGATTTGGCCGAGGTCACCGGAGGTCAGAATGTCACCGTTCCCACAAACTCCAGAAATATATTCCGAGCAGACACACCTTACGCTCCTCAGGCGGAGCGGCTGCTGAATGACGCCATTGTTGAGGGTAAGCAGAGGGTATGGCATAGAGCTGAGTGATGAAGGACATTAAAAGGTCCATAACACACACAGTTTCTGCCAGTCTCATGTTAATCTTGAGTATCTATAGAGTAGTGTTGATCCTTCATATCTCCCAAGAGTCTTTAGTTTATCATATTTATAAAAGACAGATACACTGTACCGATTCTTTCTGAAAACAGCCGAGTCCGTGGAGGCGTGCAGTGGGCGGAGCTAAAGAGTCACACACACACACACACACACACATTATATGCACTTATAATGTTGTTCACATTATATGCACTTACGCACCGATTGGCAACAAAACACACACATTTGATGCAGTTTCACTCACCGCCTGCGGTTTCCACTCATGACCGGGAACAAACACACACACTTGCAGAACTCCGTAAACACAAACTGCATCCACTGTTCCCTTAACGCTGGGTTATTTGGGAAGCTGAACAAGGCGATCTTTCCCTCACACCAGAAACACACTTCTTTAGTGACATTGTTGATCTCGTGTCTAAACACACAACGCCAGCGCCGCCGACGGCTCCCGTAACCCCAACGAAGCTCGTTGATGGACGCGCTCTTGCTCTCGCTCTGGGTGATGTGTGTGTGTGTGTTCGTCAGGAAGAAGTGCCCATATAAGCAATTCCGCCCTTTATGATGTCATACAGGGCCATACTCGAAAAAAAAACTTTCCGAAACTTGTTTGAATCCTGAAGGAGTGTATTTGGCACAGAAATACTTGTTTTTTGAAACTTTGTCCATGTTTATCATGAGAATCAACTCTTTAACAGTGTGAATGAGGCAGAATGCAGGAAATAGCTTTAGACCCCCCCTTTAATACTGCTCTCTTATTTCTGTCAAACTTCAGTGGACAGACTGAGTGAAGTGCTGCTGGGCTCCTGCATTGAGCGTCCTCAGTCCTGCAGAGTGAATGGTGAACCGACAGAAGTACAATTCACCTCTAAAACAACAGGTACCGTATTCATCTTTCGCATACATCATGATCTTTGGTCAAGAGGACGTATTATCCATTGCTGTTGTTTCTGGCTCTACTAGAGCAGGTTTTCCTGCTTGAATGTTGATTATTTCCTCATATTCTCCATTGTTGCGGCTCCTCTCTTCCCAGTCTGTCAGTAACGCTCTGTTTAGTTCCTGTCTCTATGAAGCCCCGCCTTCTGAAAAGCACACTGTGCTCTGATTGGCCGGCTGGAGCAGTGTGTTGTGATTGGTGTTTGGGAAATGTCCCGCCCCTTACCATAACCGCCAGTTTCAACACACTACTAACTAACTCAACCCCGCCCCTTTATTCTGCGTATGAATTATTATAATGAGGAATATTGTGACTGATAACGCTGCCTCGTTTCAGTTTCTGGAATAAAACGAGTAATTATAGCCATTGAACATTACAGTATGATGGAAAGCCAGGCTTAAACCGCAAATCATCAGAGTTAAATCAATAAATAATATATGTAATAAGTAAATAAGTAGCATGTCTAATATGCATAAATATAAGCAAATCCACTTCTTGTTTTGCTTAGACTAGATTATATTCTCCCCAATGGTGTGCAAGTATTTTCAAATGGGATTGAAGCCAATATATAACTGAAGATATGAAGACTTTTCCTCCTCATCTCTCATATTTCTAGATGAAGTTAACGGGACTCATGAAAGAAACGGTCCGTCTCCCAAGGTGAGGGTTTGATACACTACAGAAGACAGAAAGACTTACATTTGAGAGATATTGCAGTGCACACTGGATTGATGGTTGTTTAATGGCTTTCACAGGACAGGAATGGGAACCAGCTGCAGGACAAGACTTTAAATGAGGTACAGCTTAAGGAAGCTCTAAAGAATGAGGTGTGAAGATAAAAACAGAGCTGACGGTCTGAACTGTGTGTGTTTCAGGAGGTGTGCCAGAGACTCGTGACCCTCAGCACTCAGCTGCACGCTCTACAGGTCAGGAGCTTCCCTTCCGTCTCTAATACATGCGTGACTTTCATTTGGCTTTGCTGAAGTCTGTCATCAGAATGATTTGGTTTAAAGGGACAGTTCACCCAAAAATGAAACTTCTGTCATTAATTCCTCTCCCTCATGTCGTCTCAAACCCGTAAGACCTTCGTTCATCTTCAGACACAAATGATGTTTCTGATGAAATCTGAGAGCTCTCTGATCCCTCACACATTCAGTGTCCAGAACGATGACATCATTAAAGTGATCCATGTGACTCCAGTGGTTCAACCTCGATTTTATGAAGCGACGCGAGTGCTTTGTTTGCACAAAAGAACATAATTTACCACATTATTTACGAAAATATTGACCTGCGACGCATGTGTATGTGCTCACTCAAGACCGGAAGTTCTGTGAACATGCTTTGGATCATAACATTAAGGCTGAACCGCTGGAGTCACATGGATCACTTTAATGATGTCTTTACTTCCTTTCTGGAGCTTGAAAGTGTTCATTACATTGCTGTCTATGGAGGATCAGAGAGCTCTCGGATTTCATCAGAAATATCTTCATTTGTGTCTGAAGATGAACGAAGGTCTTACGGGTTTGGGACGACATGAGGGAGAGGAATTAAGGACAGGATTTTAACCCTTTAATTTCCTCCAGAAGCGTCTCACACGACTGCCAAAAAGATGGTGCATAACATAGTTATTATGAGAATGCATTCGGTTCATCACGAGGCGATGCATCTTTTATCAAACGCGCTCTCGCTGTGTCTGCAGGCTGCGGTGATCCGGCAGGACTCGTTCATGGAGGTGTACATGCAGAAGGACTCGTGTCCCTCTCATGAGCCTCTGCTGGAGGCGCCAGGTCCTGATCTGGCAGAGCTACAGCGCAATTACAACCTGCTACAGGGGGAAGTGATCCGGCTACGGGCCGCCCAGAACAAGACGAGCAATGGAGCGCCGGTTCAAAAACAAGAGCCAATGAAAGCCCACGACGCTGCAGAGGAAACGGCAGATCGGTTAGATGGCATGCAGGAGGACGGCAAGATGGCGCTGTCTCCTCGAGCTGACAGTCCCAGAGGTGAGTCCAGATGTGTAGCGCTTCTATTGCTCTGGGAACATGTGACGGCCTGCCCGCCTTTCCTGGCTCGTCTCTGAAGTGGAGATGGGTGGAGCTGTTCTGTTTCCGCCCACGTGTTTTTATGCACATTTTGGGATATTGCATGTAAAGAAAACTGGATGGAAATGCCAATATGCTCATGAAATGCACATAAAAGCCTTATGCACATCATTGAGGCTGATACATTTTTTAATCGGTAAGAAAACATGCACATAAACTATGGAAAAAAACTTCCCAAACTTGTTCCCAACACCTGGTGGTTTGTGGAGGAACTGCAAGGGTTTGTGAGCTGAAAACATGTTTAGGAATCCCTGGATCAGCAGAAGCTGTGATTGTGATCGCATCTCAAATGTTGGTTTAGTGGTTCAGAAAAGCCTGAGCCAAAGTCTGTCATCAGATTGATTTGGTTTAGACAAAAACCTGCGACGCATCAAGACCGGAAGTTCTGTGAACATGCTTTGGATCATTTGTGTCTTCAGTGAAGGTTTGGAACGGTAATTAATGACAGAAATAAAAATTTGGGGTGAACTAACCCTTGAAGCGTTCCTCCAGAAGCGTCTCACACCAAACACCAGTTCCCAAACACCAGCATCCCAACGCAAGAGAACATGACGTGTGTGTGTATTCCTCCAGAAGCGTCTCACACGATTGTGTTCCCAAACACCAGCATCCCAACGCAAGAGAACATGACGTGTGTGTGTGTGTGTGTGTGTATTCCTCCAGAAGCGTCTCACACGATTGTGTTCCCAAACACTAGCATCCCAACGCAAGAGAACATGACGTGTGTGTGTGTGTGTGTGTGTGTGTGTTCCTCCAGAAGCGTCTCACACGATTGTGTTCCCAAACACCAGCATCCCAACACAGGAGAACATGATGTGTGTGTGTGTGTGTGTGTGTGTATTCCTCCAGAAGCGTCTCACACGATTGTGTTCCCAAACACCAGCATCCCAACGCAAGAGAACATGACGTGTGTGTGTGTGTGTGTGTGTATTCCTCCAGAAGCGTCTCACACGATTGTGTTCCCAAACACCAGCATCCCAACGCAGGAGAACATGATGTGTGTGTGTGTGTGTGTGTGTGTATTCCTCCAGAAGCGTCTCACACGATTGTGTTCCCAAACACCAGCATCCCAACGCAAGAGAACATGACGTGTGTGTGTGTGTGTGTATTCCTCCAGAAGCGTCTCACACGATTGTGTTCCCAAACACCAGCATCCCAACGCAGGAGAACATGATGTGTGTGTGTGTGTGTGTGTATTCCTCCAGAAGCGTCTCACACGATTGTGTTCCCAAACACCAGCATCCCAACGCAAGAGAACATGACGTGTGTGTGTGTGTGTGTGTGTGTGTATTCCTCCAGAAGCGTCTCACACGATTGTGTTCCCAAACACCAGCATCCCAACACAGGAGAACATGACGTGTGTGTGTGTGTGTGTGTGTGTGTATTCCTCCAGAAGCGTCTCACACGATTGTGTTCCCAAACACCAGCATCCCAACGCAAGAGAACATGACGTGTGTGTGTGTGTGTGTTTCGCCTGACGCTCTGAGTGTGTGTGTTTCGCCTGACGCTCTGAGTGTGTGTGTGTGTGTGTTTCGCCTGACGCTGAGTGTGTGTGTGTGTGTGTGTGTGTGTGTTTCGCCTGACGCTGAGTGTGTGTGTATGTGTGTTTCGCCTGACGCTCTGAGTGTGTGTGTGTGTGTGTGTGTTTCGCCTGACGCTCTGAGTGTGTGTTTCGCCTGACGCTCTAAGACAACACTCATTTATGATGTGTGTGTGTTTCGCCTGACGCTCTAAGACAACACTCATTTATGATGTGTGTGTGTGTGTTTCGCCTGACGCTCTGAGACGACACTCATTTATGATGTGTGTGTGTGTGTGTGTGTTTCGCCTGACGCTCTAAGACAACACTCATTTATGATGTGTGTGTGTGTTTCGCCTGACGCTCTGAGACGACACTCATTTATGATGTGTGTGTGTGTGTGTGTTTCCCCTGACGCTCTAAGACAACACTCATTTATGATGTGTGTGTGTGTGTTTCGCCTGACTCTCTGAGACGACACTCATTTATGATGTGTGTGTGTGTTTCGCCTGACGCTCTGAGACGACACTCATTTATGATGTGTGTGTGTGTGTGTGTTTCGCCTGACGCTCTGAGACGACACTCATTTATGATGTGTGTGTGTGTGTGTGTTTCGCCTGACTCTCTGAGACGACACTCATTTATGATGTGTGTGTGTGTGTGTGTGTGTGTGTTTCGCCTGACGCTCTGAGACGACACTCATTTATGATGGAGGGAAAAGAGCAACTTACAGTTTATTACTGATATTTTGGGCCAGTTTCCCAGGAAGTGATGATTCTGTTCTCTTGAACACGAGATGGAAACGCTGCTTTATTCACAAATGTTTTATGCCATATTCCAGTTTTACGCACAAGTTACATTCGCAACTTTGATAGAGACAGCTAATGAGAATTATAAACAAACAAGTAATGTCGGCGCCAATAGCCTCGTGGGCAGCACGCCGACATACAGCACAGTTGTGCTTTAAGCGTCCCGATCCCGTTCCCGCTCCCCTCTCTCCAACTTCGCTTCCTGTCAACTAACTGTCCTGTCATGATAAAGGCAAAAACACCAAAAATAAAACTTTAAAATAAAAAGTAAACAAGTAAAAGTGGAGTAAAATGTGCTTAATTGTTGCCCAATGCAGTTAAGACGTTATGATTGACCTGTGATGTCCGTCATGTTTTCAGATCTGCAGGATATTCCGGAGGAGAGCGAGTGTGGGACTGAAGCTCACAGTTAACATCGGCTCACAGGATCTCTCGACTCCAGGCCTGTTCACACCGCACACACTCCGATCTGAATCAACGGCTGTAAACGGACTTACACTCGCTGTCAATGCCACGGAGAGGATTTGTAATCTCTTTTCCGTCGCTCTGCTGGACAACCAATAGGATATGTGCTTCTGGTCACATGGCCAGAGCCGCGGCTGTTACACAACACTATGACTTGGCGTCGCTCACAAACTAAACCGCAGTCAATATCAGAGGAAGAATCCAGATCTACCCTGAAAACATGTAAATACTTCTCAGAAGCAGAAAGCTGCTGTGTGTCCTGGAGTAACCAGGTGTTTCTGCTTTTCTGTCATTTTATAATTTTTTGTATTTTCATTCAGACCGTCTGTCATTATTATGCAAACAGGCAAACTGAATCAGTTCTGGTGTGAACAGGCCTTTACTCTTCACTCTTACTGCATTTCATATTAAACATAGTTTAGATCAAGCAAGTCTTTTTAAAAGATGTTTCAACATTTTCCAGTTGTGCTATTTAAACGGTTTATGCTGTATTCTCTCTGTTTGATGAAAGGACTAAATGATGAGTTAGAAATGAAGGAACTGTAGTTTCCACTTTAGCTGTATTATTGTCCATTATTATATTACTGAAGGATGTGGATCTTATGATAAAGATTATGAAATGTAGCACATTAAATGCCCTGGTTGAATAGTTCTAATAACCGCCACGGTTTACCTCTTATAAAGGGTTATGAATCACTCTGAACGGCGGAGGTTTTCTCCTGTACGGCTCAAAGATATTAATGTTCATATTGATAACGGAATGTAGTGGAAAAAATGATTGTGTATTCTTCTCTGGCCTCGTGAAATCACACTAAAATCACATGTTGATATTGTCTATGTTTGTATAAATGTTTGAGGAAGAAAAGCATCCTTTAATCATAGCTGTTCAATCATTGTTTATAAATATAATGCATTTTTTATGTTTTGCATATTCATTGTACTGTGTGTTTAAATATATGCCTGTAATCATTTTGCTTTGCATCTATATAAATGCATTGATAATTGATTCACTCGATTTCTTTAACTACCAATCAGGGTTTCTGCAGGTTTAATGAAGGTAAATTAAAGAGAATGTAAGGAATAAACTGAAGGGAACAACACGTCAATCTGTTCTCTAAAGCACACAATGAGTATTAGTGACACTTCAGAGTTTGAGAATACAATTTACAACAGATCTCCATCACTTTTTAATTCATTTGACAAAAAATAGTGAAAAAGTTTGAGATAAGAAATCTTGTAAAGTGATTTTATGATTAAAACAAGAACAAATATCTGCCAATGGGTTCATAAAAATCAACTTAATTCAAAAGCAAGTCATTTTCATACCCAATGTTTCAATCATAAACTCACTTAATTTAGTTCAATTTCTCAGAAAACAAGACTTCATTTCTTCATTTTGCATGTCATTAATGTGTCTTGATTAAGGATGTTTTGATATTTGTGATGGAAAACAAAAATCCTGAGAAACATATGAATTTTTTGCAGTGCATGCAATTTAATTTAGGCCTTTTTTTATATAGTTTATTTTGTTTTAATTTTTCTGGACTGTTTAATGGATTAAATGTGACTGACTCTCGTTCATCTTCTGAACACAAATGAAGATATTTGTAATGAAATGGAAAGATTTCTGTCCTCCATTGACAGTCTCAGCAACTTCCACTGACGCTTCAGAAAGTTCATAAAGAGATGGCATTCTGCATTATACAGTAAATTACATTTTTATAAATGGATTCTGCCATTCTGTCCACATTTTCTGCATCGCAGAAACCACAGGGCTCTAATTTAATGCCATGATATTGAATTTAAGACTTTCTGATCCAATATAGGACATTAAGGCCTTAAATTGTGGAAGGTCAAATCAAGGCTTTAAGACCGGTGGAAACCCTGCTACCAGCACACCAACATTTCGACATTTTCCTTTCACATTAAGCTCAATGTTTCTGCCCTCTCATTCAGTATATCTCTGGATGTGACTTCTGAACACTAAAAGAGGAAACATTTGTGCTCAGTTCTTGACAGGAGCTGTTGATTATGAAGCAGAGGTTACAGGGCTTTTATTGATCTGTCGTGACGTGACCAACGACAGCAGCTCGTCCAGCTGTTCCTCCAGAACCTCGTCGGCTCCGTCGTTCCTGATGACCCGGTCAAACTTCACTCCCTGATCCAGACCGCACTCGGACTCGGCGTCGTCCACACCTGCGCAGGAACACACACACACACACCGCGTTAGATCCTCCTCTGACGTGTGTGTGATGATGTGTGTTGTGTACCTGCGGTGAATGTCCAGCCCCGCTGTGACCTCGTCTGCTCCGACGCCTCCACCCGGACACACACGCAGCGGTCGGGAAACTCCTGGCGGAACCACTGCACATCCGACCTCCTCCGGCAGTCGCTGACGATCTGAGAACACAAGAGCTGGCGTTACTGTGATGTCACATGATGACAGAAGGTGTAGGTGTGTGTGTGTGTTCCTGTACCCAGATGGGCCGCGAGGCGTGTTCGATGGCCAGCCTGCAGAAGAAGCCTGAGTCCTGCCGTCTCTTCATCTCACCCCAGCGGATCATGTCGGCTCGATAGCTCTCCTTATACTGACCGCAGCCCAGCAGCTCCTCATAGTCCAGATCATGATCCTGACCATCACAAACACATCACACACAATGATCCTCTACAGGGACTGACGTCCACATAAAACAAGGTTTCTATAGTTATTGTAGAGCTGCACGATTCTGGATGAACTGAGAATCATAAAGGCTGGCCCGTGTGGTCCGATCAAACAGACGAGCTACTGGAGCTCAAATTGCTCAAGAAGTTAATGCTGGTTCTGATAGAAAGGTGTCAGAATACACAGTGCATCGCAGTTTGTTGTGTATGGGGCGGCATAGCCACAGACCAGTCAGGGTGCCCATGCTGACCCCCGTCCACCGCCGAAAGCACCAACAGTGGCACGTGAGCATCAGAACTGGACCACGGAGCAATGGAAGAAGGTGGCCTGGTCTGATGAATCACGTTTTCTTTTACATCACGTGGATGGCCGGGTGCGTGTGCGTGGCTTACCTGGGGAACACATGGCACCAGGATGCACTATGGGAAGAAGGCAAGCCGGCGGAGGCAGTGTGATGCTTTGGGCAATGTTCTGCTGGGAAACCTTGGGTCCTGCCATCCATGTGGATGTTACTTTGACACGTACCACCTACCTAAGCAAATCTGAGTGTTATCATCACACAACAGGGTCAGAGAGTGTACTGTACCTGTGCATACTGCTGTTTGAGGGGCGCAGACAGTCTGAGTATGCAGCACATCTCCGCCGTCAGCCTGCGGTCAGAATAACAGCATCAGTGCTCATATTCATGTGCTTCACCTCACCTGTGCGCGACACTGTACAGCTCCACATCTCACCTGTGCTGTATCAAATCTGCCACATAATCCTTCCCTGACTTCCGCTTCCCGCTGAATAACAGGATAACCCTCGGCTGTGCAGGTGCCATGGCTGTGGTCGCAGGTAATGTGTTCTTCACACTCACACACACACATGTTCAGGATGAGGAGCGGCTTCATGTCGATCTCCCGTAATGAACCGAGATGATGAGCCATAAAAACACACAAACACGCCTCGATGCTGCTGTTATCGTTTCTCTCTCCCAGCTATGCTGATTAATTCAATTTACTATGATCTTTAAGACGTTAGTGCAATTTTTCCACTGAAAGACGTTGTGAATGTAGGTGTGTGATTGAACATGTCATGTTTAGTGTGATTACGGTAATCGGGCGAGGGTCACGCCATCAGCTCACGGGTACGCGCTTAATATATTCACATTCTTTTAAAGCGAAATTATTTTAATATAAAATAATACTTAAATAGCACCAGGGACGCTATAATAAAACAATAGTCTTATATTACTCACGTATTTCTTTACCAGCATTATTTCCTGGCATCACTAACCCGGATGTTAAACCACAAAAGCGGTTTTCTGGATTTTGTTTTTATTAATTCACCGAACAAAATATTACCTGCAATTGTGCTAACACTCGGACTAACATATGATGTTTCCTTCTAATATCGTTATTTATTATTATTGAGTCAAATAATTTTTTTGCTCATTTTTAAAAGATGAACCGCTTATCTGATACATGTTTTGTGCTTTAAATGCTAAATGTGTGATTGTAAAAGCGTAATAAGATAAAGATCTGTGGCGAAGGCGTTGTTTGTGTTCCCGTGACCCGGAAGTGTTGGCTCTGTCAGCGGTGTTTTGGCAGCTCCTCCGATCTCCGGTCTCTGTTTACACCGTGAGATCCCGCCGTCGGGACTCGATGTGACGCGCCGTGATGAACGGAAGCTCCAACCCGCCTCTGGATAAAGAGGAGCACGTGCTGAAGCTCGGGGACAGCTTCGAGAAGAGACCCAGATCCTCCTTCCACACCATCAGATGTGAGTGTGTGAGTCAGATCAACACACACACACACACACACACACACACACACACACACACACACACACACACACACACATACATATATATACATATATATACATAACATAACATGAGTAGAATAGATGTGATGATGATGATGATGATGATGAGGAGGAGCTCTCTTCATCAGATGACTTTAAGCCAGCATCTATCGACACTTCCTGTGAGGGAGAGCTGCAGGTGGGGAAGGGCGAGGAGGTGACCATCACACTACCACACATCCCGGTGAGTGAGTGAGTGAGTGAGTGAGTGAGTGAGTGAGTGAGTAAGTAAGTGTGTGTGTGTGTGTGTGTGTGTGTGAGTGTGAGTGTGAGAGAGAGAGAGAGTGAGTGTGAGACTGATGTGTGTGTGTGTGTGTGTGTGTGTGAGAGAGAGAGACTGGTGTGCGTGCGTGCGTGCGTGCGTGCGTGCGTGCGTGCTCCACTCACTGTCTCTCCCCTCAGGGCTCCACTCCACCCATGACAGTCTTCAAGGGCAACAAGCGGCCGTATCAGAAGGACTGTGTGCTCATCATCAACCACGACACTGGAGAGTTCATGCTGGAGAAGCTCAGCAGCAGCATACAGGTCAAGAAGACCAGGTGTGTGTGTGTGTGTGTGTGTGTGTGAGAGAGAGAGCATACAGGTCAAGAAGACCAGGTGTGTGTGAAAATCACATGTACATAAGTATTCACAGCCTTTGCTCAATACTTTGTTGAAGCACCTTTGGCACCGATCACAGCCTCAGGTCTTTTTGAGTATGATGCTACAAGCTTGGCACACCTATTTTTGGGCAGTTTCTCCCATTCTTCTTTGCAGGACCTCTCAAGCTCCATCAGGTTGGATGGGGAGCGTCTCTCCAGAGATGTTCAATCGGGTTCAAGTCTGGGCTCTGGCTGGGCCACTCAAGGACATTCACAGAGTTGTCCCGTAGCCACTCCTTTGTTATCTTGGCTGTGTGCTTAGGGTCGTTGTCCTGTTGGAAGATGAACCTTCGCCCCAGTCTGAGGTCCAGAGCGCTCTGGAGCAGGTTTTCATCAAGGATGTCTCTGTACATTGCTGCATTCATCTTTCCCTCGATCCTGACTAGTCTCCCAGTTCCTGCCGCTGAAAAACATCCCCACAGCATGATGCTGCCACCACCATGCTTCACTGTAGGGATGGTATTGGCCAGGTGATGAGCGGTGCCTGGTTTCCTCCAGATATGACGCTTGCCATTCAGGCCAAAGAGTTCAATCTTTGTTTCATCAGACCAGAGAATTTTGTTTCTCATGGTCTGAGAGTCCTTCAGGTGCCTTTTGGCAAACTCCAGGTGGGCTGTCATGTGCCTTTTACTGAGGAGTGGCTTCTGTCTGGCCACTCTACCATACAGGCCTGATTGGTGGAGTGCTGCAGAGATGGTTGTTCTTCTGGAAGGTTCTCCTCTCTCCACAGAGAAACGCTGGAGCTCTGTCAGAGTGACCATCAGGTTCTTGGTCACCTCCCTGACTAAGGCCCTTCTCAACCCCGATCGCTCAGTTTGGCCGGGCGGCAGCTCTAGGAAGAGTCCTGGTGGTTCCAAACTTCTTCCATGTACGGATGATGGAGGCCACTGTGCTCATTGGGACCTTCAATGCTGCAGAAATGTTTCTGTACCCTTCCCCAGATCTGTGCCTCGATACAATCCTGTCTCTGAGGTCTACAGACAATCCCTTGGACTTCATGGCTTGGTTTGTGCTCTGACATGCACTGTTAACTGTGGGACCTTATATAGACAGGTGTGTGCCTTTCCAAATCATGTCCAATCAACTGAATTTACCACAGGTGGACTCCAATCAAGCTGTAGAAACATCTCAAGGATGATCAGTGGAAACAGGAGCACCTGAGCTCAATGTTGAGTGTCATGGCAAAGGCTGTGAATACTTATGGACATGTGATTATTTTTGCTTTTTATTTTTAATAAATTTACAAAGATTTCAAACAAACTTCTTTCACGTTGTCATTATGGGGTATTGTTTGTAGAATTGAGGGAAATAATGAATTTAATCCATTTTGGAATAAGACTGTAACATCAAAATGTGGAAAAAGTGAAGCGCTGTGAATACTCTCCGGATGCACTGTATTTGAAAAACTCGTGTGTTTAAAAGCTGTCTGGTTTTATTATCGATGTGATGCTGAAAATTGAGTCAGAAACGGTAAACACTTTCATCTCGCGTGCAGAAATCATGCTCGCTTCAGTCGAGCTTCTTTGGACTGGAGTCAAACTGGTGTTTGTGTTAACATCAGCACATGCAATATTACCCAGCGTTCACATCCCGCACTACCAGTGTACACATGATGCCTTACAGATGCGTAACATTGAAGTCATTCTAACTAATGATGGAATATAAGCGTCTGAATGAAATCACATGACTGGCGGTCAGAGCTCTGACGGCGGGTGTGTTTCAGCGTGGCCAGTGAGATGACGTGTTTGTGTTGGTCAGAGCCGAGGGCAGCAGTAAGATCCAGGCCCGTCTGGAGCAGCAGTCGGTGAGAGCCAACCCGCTGACGTCACAGTTCCGCACGCCCGTCAGGCCAGGAGGGGGCGCCAAGAGCTCTCCGAGCAAAGACAACCCGTCCCCGGAGCCGCAGCTGGACGACATCAAACGAGGTCAGGGCTTGGCTTGTGTTTTCAGAGTTGAGCATGTTTATAGTGTAACACATGATGGAAATCTCTCTCTTTCTCTGGTCTGTCAGAGCTGCGGGCCGAGGTGGACGTGATCGAGCAGATGAGCAGCAGTGGCAGCAGCTCTTCCTCGGACTCGGCCAGCGGCTCCGGCTCCGGCGCGGAGGACGACAGCTCCTGCAGTGACGCCGAACAGGACGCTCGCCTCTCCCCCGGCGGGAACAACACGGCCAACGGCATCAGCCAATCACAGGGCAGCAGCCAGCTGATGAACACGCTCAGTAAGACTCGCACTCACAAGCACCTGATCCATTTCCTCATCAGCAGCACACGATGAGATGTTTGTTGTTGTTCTCAGGAAACGATCTTCAGCTGAGCGAGTCTGGCAGCGACAGCGACTGACGCTCTGTTTCCTGCCTTCTTCTGCAGTGCTTCATGGCGTCAGATATTATAGAACGTTTTAAAGAATGTAAAATAATTGTATTAGATTTTATTTTTATTGCAAAGGACATTTTTGAACAGATAAGGTTGTGTGAATCGATATGATGTAAGCTAAACATGGCTTGTGTATTGTTCAGTGTTACACACACCAGCTCACTGCATGAACTAAATCGGCTCATTTTTGATGTTTGTGTGTTTTTATGACATAAGGGTCACAATCCTTCATCTTAAACGTTATGTAAAATATTTTAAATCCTTGTCAGTACCAAAAGCTGTGTATGTGATTATCTGTGGACGTCTGCACTGCTTGTTTTACCAAAAGCACGTTTTAATGCGATCTGTACACTGTGTAAATGTTGTATATAGCGTCTGTATTGTCAGATTAAAGCAGTGATTACTGAATGACTGTCCATCCTCACGAACACTTCACTTAAAGCCTCTATATATAATGCATTATAATAATATCTTAATGCATTAATTATGCACCTTATAATGCATTGTATGGTCTCATGAATAATTGTAAGTACAGTTTATAATATTCATCTATTCACTGAACACACCTTCAGAAACTATAATGCATTAAAACACATGACAAAATGCATTAAACTGTTGGACCCGGTGAAACGTGAGCTTATAATGCAGTCATAACTTAATATTTTCTTAATATTTTCATTAATGAGTGAATGTGCAGAAGCTTTGAATGTGACCATGTTTTTACCAGGTTATTACTACATTTACCCCCTTTTTATTAGTTAAAAAATTTGAGAAATTCTTTGAAATGTAAAAAAAAAAAGTCAAGAACTACAGGAAAAACTAGTGTGAGGCAAGAAAAGATGAATATATATATATATATATGTGTGTATACAAAGAATTACATATAGTTTTATAGAGAACAGTCGAGCGAAATGACCAATGTTGATTTGTGTTCTATAAAAAAGACATTTTTTTTAGAGCAAATTTGTTGTTACAAAATTCTAAAAATACTTTTCACATTTTTTCACATTTGTACAAATTGAAACTCAGAAATAACTAAATACAATCAAATAAAGGTTGACGTCATCACAAACGTGTTAATTTAACAGAGATTCAGTTTTAACAACTTTATAGATTGTAAATAAACTTTAAAGGCAGAATTGGGTTTTGAGTTAGTCCAGTCTGATTAATATAGCATTTTCCTTCCTAATAACAAAAACAAATCGATAATATATATTTTTCTTTTGGAAAAGTCATATTCATTCGAATGAAGTAAAACTGATGACATTATCATTAATTAAATCAAATTGATCTAAAAGCAAATGTTTGGAGCGTCCTGATTTATGAACAGAGATTGAATTCATGACAATACAATATTTTTGACAATATAATGTTTAATAAATCAAACTCCATGTCAGAAGGACTTTCCTGCGAAAAGTAGGTAATCTAAGAGATATTTAGTTAAAATCAAAACTGCATCTAAGAGAAAAATTGATACCATTTAAAAAAAAAAATAAGTTGTTCTGTTGATTGCAGGGGCGGGGATTAAGCGCACCACGTGATTGGAGATTACATCACCAGAGAGAAGTGTACCATTATGTGTAACATTATTTGGTTAAACATTATGAGGTAAATTATTATTAATATTATTATTAATGAAACATGTACAGATGAGATCTATATAACATGCATTTAGATGAAGGACGAATTTTATTTAATTTTAGGTAATTAAAAGTAATATCAGCAGACATTAAAGCTCTTAAATGGTCCATGGAAAATAGAAAAACAAATTAAATCATATTTTATGATTATTATTTTATAAATATTTTATGTACTTGTTTCTACAAATTAAACAATTTAATATGATCATGAATGACTAACGTTGTTATGCTGAAGAATACATATATTTGTGTATGTATATATTTCTATAAATACATAAGTATTGTAAATATGTGTGTGTAACGGAAAAGCGGGGACTTTTATTTTGGTCGTGCTAAAGTAACGGAAAAGCGGGGGCTTTTATTTTGATAGTGCTAAAGTAACGGAAAAGCGGGTGCTTTTATTTTGATAGTGCTAAAGTAATGGAAAAGCGGGGGCTTTTATTTTGGTAGTGCTAAAGTAACGGAAAAGCGGGGCTTTTATTTTAGTTGCGCCAAAGTAACGGAAAATCGGGGCTTTTATTTTAGTTGCGCCAAAGTAACGGAAAAGCGGGGACTTGTATTTTGATAGCGCTAAAGTAACGGAAAAGCGCGGACTTTTATTTTGATAGCGCTAAAGTAACGGAAAAGCGCGGACTTTTATTTTGATAGCGCGCTGTGACGTTGCGCAGTTCCGGCTCCAGCGTCGCTCTCGGCACCATGACAACAGCAGGTCGAGTGAGGACCTGAGATGTCTCGAGTCTGAGGAGAATCTCTCTGCGTTCACTACAGGTATAACAGCACTTTATTAAACCTGCACCAGATACAGTGAAACTACGGCAGTCTGAGCAGCAACGAACGAGCGGATTCGGTAGAATATCAGAGATTGTGTCAGTGACTGGAATATGATGGACAGATGAACTCCTGCGCGCGGGTTTAAAGCCTCTCGTGTCGTAAACACCGATGATCTCCGATACAGCAGAAATCTGAATTTCAGATTTAATCTCGAATTCAAATGGTAGACGCAACTGTTCTTTTAAATGAACACTGCACTCATCTAAGATGTGATCGTTTAACTAAACTTCTGCTGCTTCTGTAGTTCCTCTTGTTAAAGTCACCGATATTGCTTTAATCAGAGATAATAATAATGATAAGCAGCGTATATAGTGTAGTTTATGTGCAGAAGCTCTTGTATAATGTCAGCTCTGTGTGGATTAGTTGAGCGTTAATCAGTCAGCGGTTAGTCAGGAAAGCGGCTTGGACGGCAGCCAATCAAACCTCAGCCTGCGGTCACGTGACTGCTTCAGTCCGCATCAGTTTCAAAGTGTCACAACAAAACAAAAATAAATCTGCTCTTTAATTCCCGCACTATATGCAAATTCAACAGTTCCCACTGATCGGCCAGATGTTAGATACGCCCCGCCCCTTTTGTCTTCCGGTTTGTATTTTCACAGCATGAAGGGAAGATCTTACGGGTTTATGAATAAACTGCTGTGCGCTGGTGAATAAGGTCTATAGTGAACGTGACCGCTTTGATTAGAAGGTCTGGAGCGCCAGTAAAACCACGATCAGAACCATATCATTCAAGTGGGAGACATTTTGTAATAGTTGCTATTAAAGGTGGGGTAAGCGATATTTGCTGAACATTGTTGATCAATCCAAACAAACACACCCCTCTCTTCATTGCTCCGCCTCCAAAGCTCACCCTCCAGTCCTAACCACCCTGCTCCGAGTCGGTCTCGAACCCTGATCGCTGGAATGTGAGGCGGGTAAGGACCATAGACCGTAAAAAAATATGGACGTAGTGTCCGTGACGTCACCCGTAGGTTTTCTGAAGAGCATTTTTGAAGCCTAAAGCCGTCGGTCACCATCTTGGCAGCGCTTCACTGCACGTCACTCCCGAAAAAGGGGCAAAGAGGCGGGACGTGGGCCTGGTTGCTGAAACCGCGCCCACCTAGCTCGACCATAGTGGCAATCCACCTGTCACTCAAGTGGCCACGGCCTTAATTATGCAGAACTTTAAGGCTTAATATAATTTAAACGGATGAGTTATAAAACATTCACCCCCTCACAGTTGTCATGAAGGGCAAAATTAGCCGTATAGACCAAAAACACATTTTGTACCAGGCGTAAACATGTTTTTCTGCTGTAAAGTTGGGCATTTTAACATGAGGAGATACAGATTTGACTCCATTTTGGAGCCTGTCTCTAGTGGCCAGTCAATGAATTGCAGTTTAAGTCATTTCTGTGTTGGCTTCGAGAGAGACCGGGAGGTTGCCGTTTGGTAAGGACGCTGAACAGTAAACACCGCATTCTCTAGCAGAGAATGCCCTTCCCGCTAGCTCTCTCCAGCGCTGGAAAGCTTTTGTAATATTAACGCGGGTCCTAAAGCTCTTTCCTGATTATAACCCTTCTTTTTGTAATGTCTCTCAGGCATCTCTCTTTCTACAGCCTTTCTTCAAATCTCTCTCTTGCTCGTTCCCTCTCCTCCACCG